>SADC01000356.1:0-100776 GCA_004194705.1 Ditylenchus dipsaci
AAGATAGAGCGGCTGGACGGTGATCCCCACAATTCATGTTGCAGTCCTTGGCACGGAAGATCGACGCCAGATGAGAAGGCTTCTGCACAGACTCATTGACTTCCACCTAGCTTGCGGCTCAGAGACTGATTCGTAGACGGTTGGAGCTGCCACTGTTTCCGTCTGGAACTTCTATTTATCTTCCTCATCTTGATCACCAGAGAAAGCACGGGGCTGCACAAAGAGGCTGGTTATGGCCAACATCAGACGAAGAGAGATCCAATTCACTCAGATTTGACTTCATCAGAGAACCCTGTAACAAAACAGACGGTCGTCCTCCCACTCACCAAGATTGCCGTACCCACACATACCAGATTCGTCGCCTACAACACCGCCACGCATCATAAATTTCGGTCTCCTTACTCCCATCACCATACAGATTTCGGTCCAACACTCCAACACAACAAGCTTTCGGTCTTCCTCACTTCCATCACCATACAGATTTCGGTCTATCAGCTGACGGGTATCCTCAACGCCCTCCGGGTCGAACTGCCATGCGGTACCTGCCCGACTCTGCCCGTGTTTCCCAGCTACCAGTAAGAAAACGCCTTTCGGCCCCTTACAAGCGCTCCTTCACACAGACACGAGTCACTTCTTTATTAACTACCACCAGTCACACAGACATACACACGAACAAACACCACAGATAGGATTATTGGCCACACAGGCTTTCTCTTCTTCTTTAGCAATCTTTGATCCATCCAATCCATTTCAGCAGGCAGGCACCACGAGCTTCGTCCAATTCCAAGGAACCCAGAGGCCAGCGATCGTCACGGGTTGCGGGGATCCAGGCACCAGCATCGGCAGCAAGACCAGGAGCAGCAGCATCCACCAGCAGACTTCGGGAGCAGCAGGCAAGCCAGATCTACCACCAAGGCCAGAGCACGGTCCACTCGCAAGCACATCACACCGACGGGTCACACACTTCAAGTCGGTCACAACCTCCCCACGCTCTACACCACAGACGGTCAGACTTCACCCACTTCCGTTTCGGTCAACTCCCCTATTTCAGAGACGGGTAAATCTAAAAGCTTACTAACCTGCAACTCCAACTTGTTTTGCCAGAGTCCGATTTAGCAGCGGCTTTCATTGCACAGCAGGCACGCTCGACGTAGTTCTTCAGCCATTCCAGGGCACCAGCATCATTGAGACGAGGCCTTTCAGAGCGGGCTCCAACTTCAGCACGAGCTCCCCATTCACTTCTTCAATCTTTGCGGAATGCATTGAGAGCTTTAATATCTGAACAACGGAAATAATCTCCCACTAACATCTCACAGACGGGTCAACACATAAATCAGCTAATCATACGACTAGTTCCCACTGTTTTCGGTCAAATCTGTTCCACTCAGGACAAATCCTTATTCGATTTCGGTATTATTTGCAGCCGCAAATCCCCTTCCCTTACAGGTAAAAAAAGGACATTTTGACCATTTTTGAAAAAAGGGGTCATTTTATCCAGTGCTTATTGCTATTTTGGAGCGAAAAAAAAAGATTTTGACTAAAAATTCAAAAATAAAAAAAATTCTCGGTCCGAAAAAAGGGAAAATCTTTTTAAAAAAGACGATTACGAACCCTGACTTTGACCGATTTTCACTAATTTTTCGGATTTCGGTAATTTTTCAAGAAATTGATTTTTTCCAAAAGCCATATCTCAGCATTCAGATTTTCAAAAACCATTCTGTAATATAGGTTTTGTAGTTCTTGAACTGCGCTACAACACGGTGATAAAATGTCATTGTAACCCTTATAATTTTATTTGTTCTATTGGAATGTTATTATCATTATCTTTTATCCACTACAAAAATACAGTATTCGGTACGAAAGATAAAATCGAATTCTCTCTATTTTCCTGCCGAACAAGTAGTTTCTAGATGGAAATCGCCTAAGTTCTGGCTCTTTTAAAATACACATACTTTGTTTTCGTCCTGGATATATAGTGCAAATTCTAAGGACTTGATTGCAGTAACTGCATGACTTGCTTTTTTGACGACAGGTGGTAGGACGAGAACATTTTTGACGCACACACACATTAAGCCCTTTTGGACGTGGTTGATTGGCCCTAGGATAGGCATAGCTTACTTTTCGACTAACTCTAGTAAAAGCAGCTCTCCCAATCTTTTTTTACTAGTTTTATTTGGTTTAGTAGTAGTTGTGGTGGTCTTGCGTCTTTTCCTTGATGTTGATTTTCTATATATTTGGGCTTGTTGCTTGCAGCTGCTGATCTGAGCTGTCTTCTGACCAATCGGAAAACAGATGAGTTTGCTGCAACATCAAGCTTTTCTAAAATTAGATATGACACACACAATATTTTTTATTTCATAACAATTTTGGAATACAATAATATTAGCAAAAACAGGCGTTAGCTAATTTTTATAAAAAATTTTGAATTTCATTGTGGACTATATTAATGTTAAATTTCAAAAGAAACTTTTTCAAAGTAGTTACACAGCTAATTTTAATCCAGTGGGAGTCCAGCGAATTGTCAGTGGAAGTCCACCAAATTACCAATGGACCCCATCGACTGCCAGTGGCAATTTGGTGGACTTCCACTTGCATTTAGTGGTATACCACTGGCAGGGCTGTAAAATTTTTATTTTTGACATCCTACATCCACATCCACATCCGGCTAAAAACATCCACATCCGAATCCGACCCAAAAATTTTTGGCATGCAACATCCACATCCGCCGGATGTGGATGTTTCGGATGTATACATCCACATCCGGATGTATCTTCTGGATGTTTTTACAGCCCTGACCACTGGTAATTTGGTGGTGTACCACTAGCGATTCGGTGGCGTACCACTGGCAATCGGTGGTGTACCACTGGCAATTTGGTGGACTACCAGTGGCAATTCCATGGACTTCCCCTGGAAAAAATATGTTCTAGGTCCCATGTGGGATATAACTGCAGACTCTTGAACCAGAGCCTAACGACTTACCACTAGACCACTATGTCGTTTTTAATAGTAGAGGTTGAACTTGGCTTATATATTTATGTCCGACTTTTTTTTGCATTATTGTTTAGAAAAAACCCATAAACCATTTGCGCGCGACATTTGCGCACGATGAAACATCAGGAAAAAACTTTTTGAAGCCAAAGTATAAGAAAAAAATTGCCTGTCCAGGTGGACATCCAGATTCACCACTTGTACCAGAATATGGATTGAGTGGACCAAAACAGTTAGCTTCTTTATTTAACCTATACACTAGGTATCCATTCATCAGAGTTATCTATTGATCTCCATCCACCTAAACCACCTGGGCATTGAATACTACTACCTAGGCCCTCCACCTGAGTATGTACTAAGACCTTTGTACCTCTACCTAGGTACGAAAACTGAGTACCAGATGGATGGCGTACGGGGTACAAAGCTACGCCTAAACCAAGCTCCCTCTAAGTCAAATCGCTGTTTTAGCACTATCAAATCGTTTTTAGAACACGATTCTGGAACGGGGACAATGATTTTTAATTACTCTTAACTAAATCCAAAATTTTGTATTATGGAGGTGGATACCATTTACGGGAGGTACCAGGTGGTTCCCCCACCACCCGAGGCTTTTTATTTTTATATAAAATCAGTCTATCACTGTAATTCAACAAAAATATTGTCTACTACCACCAGGACTTGAACCTGTAACCTCAAAATTTTAGGAGGGGATTCGCCACACTCCTTAGGTATCAACTTCTACGTGGATTACCATCTAACAATCATCCATGTGATTAAGGTACCATTTAGCTGGTTGAGTAGTGGTTCAAATGATTCTTTTATATCATCACCAATCCTGCTTGTTGATCCTATAAATTACCGCAGTAATTTAAAAAATTAACTTCTCAAATGTCGCGGCGCGCAAGTGTCGGTCAACCTATAAAGGAACTGACGTTTTTAGCAATTTTAATTTACATGATCATTCACAACCATCTGCTAAAATGACGATAGGAATCAAAGCTACATTTCGATGACCCTGTAAATTGAAATTGCGAAAAAAACGTCAGTTCCAAAAATAATACTGAAGACCTGTGGGACAACCCTCGGTAGGATGCCAAGGAATTGGGCATTGTTTAAGGGGCATGCCCGTGCGTTTTGAAAAGTTAAGGCGGGGACCAGTAAATTTTTTTGAATCGTTCAATTTTTCACTCGTTTTGCATCAAATCTAATATTGATGACCTTATACTACTTTTAAAAGTTAGGCAGAAAACTTAAAAAATCTAGATGAGAAAGCAAGTAAAAACGTTTCGAGAAAGAAAATATTTGCTGGTCCCCGCCTTTTCTCCGTATCGCGCACGGGCATGCTCCTTTAACGTTTTTCGAATTTCGATCATGACTCGAGTTTGTTTTTCTCTGTATGATATCTCAAATAAAGGCTTAAAACCTTGGCTACATTTTAGTTTATGAAACATATGTTTGTAGTAAAAAGTCAGAAAATTTCGACGAAACCAGTTAGAGGGAAACCACCAAAACGATTGATTTTTGAAAAGTTAGCCTATATTACGCTGAATACCAGCACCAGCAGGTGTGAAATCATGCTCTGGTGATATTGTTAGATGGCCAAGAGTGTGAGGATCATTTTGACAACAAACTTGATAATTAAAGAAGATAAAAAAGGGTGTGAAAAAGTTCGAATCGAACGTTTCTTTGATGATTTTAAAATTCAAACTTCGAACCGAACGTTCGATTCGAAATTTTTCAAAATTTGTACAATGTTTCTGAACTTAGAATTTAGAACATGAAAAACAGTTGACCGAATGATGCATAAAACATCTATCGAAAATATCTCGACCCAATTTGAACTTCAGGTTTCAAAAAAATAAAAAATTTGTTGTTTTATTTTCATTCAAGAATATTTTTATTTAACAATTGCCTTGGTCCCCCTGTTGTGTTTTTTGCATTTTTTTCGAAAATTTTTCGATTGTATCCGAACCACCCCAAACCATCCAAAAACACTCCAAACCACCCAAACACCCAAATTCACCAAAAAACTACCCCAAACACTTCAAATCACCGGAAACACCCAGGTGTTGTACTCACGTAGTAGTCCTCAGGCAGCTGTTCCTGGATGGTGCCACTTCATAGAGACTATATAGAGATAGAGACTATTGTTTATGAAATGATTTTAGGCATACCACTCAGGTGTCAGACTGAGACTCGACTTCGCCAAATTCATGGAAGGAGCAAATCACGTGTATCGTGGCTACGAGCTATGCAAGTGGTGTTTGAGATGATTTAGAGTAGTTTGGGGCGTTCAGGGTAGTTTTAAGTGGCTTGGGTGGTTTTAATTGGTTTGAGGCTATCTTTGAGGCTATCTTTGAGGCTATTAATCCATCCACCAACTAATCCATGTGGTCGTATACTTGGAGCAATTTTTTTACTTTTTCAGGTTCCAAAACCTGTTTTCTGAACTAATTCGGGCATGCTAAAGATGGTTTGATAGTGGTAAAATGCCGTTTTCTCGGGTATTTTTTGAGTTTTGGCAAAACCTTCTTTTGGCAAAATCAATTAGTTGCCAAAACTTAAAAAATACCCGAGACAACGGCATTTTACCACTGTCAAACCATCTTCAGAATGCCCGAGTTAGTTTAAAAAACAGGTTTTGGAACATGAAAAAGTTAAAAAAAAATCGCATCAAGTGGACGATCAAATTTTTGTTTGGAGTAGTTTTAGATGGTTTTGAGTGGTTTTGAGGAAGTTATTTAGTTCGGGGGTGCATCTTAATTCACCTTGGTCCCCCAAGCTAAAAAGTAAGATTTTAGCCGAACTTTTGTTCAAAAAGTTGAATTTTTATGTGAGAAAGTGCCATAAACAACGTTTTTAGGATATAAAAGTTACTTTGGAGACTTTGGAACACGATTTTTACAAAAAAAATCTGAAATGTGCCCCAAACTAAATAAGTGCCGGTTTTGGTAGGTTTTGGGCGTGTTGGGTGCTTTTGGCTGTTTTTGGATGTTTTGGGTGGCCTGAGATGTTTTGTGTGTGGTTTGGGGTGGTTTAGACACAATCTAAACATTTTCGAAAAACAACAGGGGGGACCAAGGCAATTGTTAAATGAAAATATTCTTGAATGAAAATAAACAACAGGCGGGACCAAGCAATTATGGAATGAAAATATTCGCTGAAACGTCTCAGCGATTTTTTATTTGAAAAATTGCTGAGACGTTAACGCACCAAAATTTCGAATGTTTGACAGCCCTATTTTTTAAATTAAGTATGCTAAACACGAATCCGGTGTTATGATTCTGTTTTTGCCTAGAAGGGACGTCAAAATGAATTTTTCGCAGAGTTATCCGTTACAGAATTATAGAAGTGACTCCTGAGGCATTTGCTGGTTGGTCAACTACCGTGTAATGAATGAAAAATTGCTTGGAGTTGTGTCTCGATTCAGGTTTGAGGGTACAGTCAAACCTCGATATAACGTACCCCCTGGGGGCGGCTAGGATACATTTGCAAAAACGAAACTTGGCAAACGTGGGTTTTGTCAAAACGAAACTTGGCAAAACGAAAGTTGGCAGAACGAAATTTGGCAAAACGAAACTTAGCAAAACGAAACTTAGCAAAACGAAAGCTGTATGGCAAAAAACCTCCAAATGCGTCGAAATAGATCGTTTTGAGAGAAGAGAAAAAATTTCGATTTTTAGACATTTTTGGACAACAGGGGGGACCAAGGCGATTTTTTGCCAACTTTCGTTTTTTGCCAAGTTTCGTTTTGCCAAGTTTCGTTTCGCCAAGTTTCGTTTTGCCGACTTTCGTTTTTGCCAAGTTTCGTTTCGCCAAGTTTCGTTTTGCCGACTTTCGTTTTTGCCAAGTTTCGTTTCGCCAAGTTTCGTTTTTCGCCAAGTTTCGTTTTGCCGACTTTCGTTTTTGCCAAGTTTCGTTTTGCCAAGTTTCGTTTCGCCAAGTTTCGTTTTGCCGACTTTCGTTTTTGCCAAGTTTCGTTTCGCCAAGTTTCGTTTTGCCGACTTTCGTTTTTGCCAAGTTTCGTTTCGACAAGTTTCGTTTTGCCGACTTTCGTTTTTGCCAAGTTTCGTTTCGCCAAGTTTCGTTTTGCCGTTTTTTCGTTTTTTGCCGACTTTCGTTTTTGCCAAGTTTCGTTTCGCCAAGTTTCGTTTTGCCGACTTTCGTTTTTGCCAAGTTTCGTTTTGCCAAGTTTCGTTTTCGCCAAGTTTCGTTTTGCCGACTTTCGTTTTTGCCAAGTTTCGTTTCGCCAAGTTTCGTTTTGCCGACTTTCGTTTTTGCCAAGTTTCGTTTCGACAAGTTTCGTTTTGCCGACTTTCGTTTTTGCCAAGTTTCGTTTTTGCCAAATGTATCCTAGCCCTGGGGGCCGGGTAAAGGGCTACGTTATATCGAGGGTACGTATATTGAAGGTACGTTACATGGAGGGCAGAACCAAATAGATGACAGGTGTACGTTATATCAAGGTTTGTAAAATATTCAGGTGATTTTTCTTTACTATTCTTACCGCCAGCACATTTGTCACCTGTGATCATTACGATATGCATTTTGCTGTACCTAACTTTAACCCTAAAACTACGGCAAGGTCTTTTTACATCGTAAAAAACTTTGTTTTTTCTCAATAAACTGCAAAAGAATCACCGTTTTCGATATTTATCTTATGAATGAAAAATTGCATTTATATATCAATTTTTATGCTTTTTTTGTCTGTGTATTCAGATTTTTATTTTTTACGCAAAAAAGTGGATGTTTTAAGGCATTTAAAAATAGGTTCTAAACTGATGTTTTTTAAGCAAGGCCAATTCTGGCTGTTGGCGAGGTCAAACCTTGATACTTTTAATTTAGGGAGGTAGCACAAAGATAGGCTGATATATTTCATCAAATAGTTTTGATTTATATTTCGCTTCGGCTTTGGAGTACTCATCGAAACTAGAAGGGAAACATTTAATGACTACAGAAAATATTGCAGAAGCAGAAAAAGAGCAAAAACTTTATGAAATTGGTAAATATAACACACTATTTTTCAAGGGTAGGTTACAGCGAGGGTAATGTAAAGGTCAGTGTTATCTGCAAGGGTACGTTATATCAAGCGTACGTTATATCGAGGTTTGACTGTACAAACTTTGACAAATTTAATCAAGATCGAACGATATCGTAATCAACCAGACTTTAATTATTTAAATAACAAGACCGTATTTCACGTTTAAAAGGGCATGCCCATGCTAATGGGTGTACCATTTCTCGTCCTTCGAAGACTGGAATTATTGCAAATTCGAACTTAATAAATTCGAATTAAAAAAATTGGCACAATGTACTATTGGAACTTTTACCAATTGGGATTTGAAAATTGGCGCAATGCCGAACTCGTCCAAAAAGCAACTTGATTTCTTACCACTGGGCCAAAAGCATTCTGATTTTTTTTACCAATTGGGCCAAATAGCAATTTAAATTTTGATAGATTGCGCCAAAGTCACCGTTCTAGTGTTAAGAGTCCCCCGATCTTTCTTTTTCATCGGTTTATCCCTGTATAGGCTCGTTTAGAGCTCTTCGGTATGAATTAAAGTGGTTTACGGTGATTTGCATGGTATGAGTATTCCGGTACGTGACAAAATCCTCTCGGACCGAAATCCTCTCGGGACAAAATCCTCTCGGCCATAATCCTCTCGGGACAAAATCTTCTCGGGCCAAAATCCTCTCAGCCGAAATCCTCTCGGACCAAATCCTCTCGGAACAAAATCCTCTCGGAGTCAAAAATTTTATTGATAAAGGAATTCATAATTTAAAGATATCTTAGTCCCTCCTTATGGTGTGACAATATATTTGGTTTTTTTTGTTGAATAAAGAGAGGTTTTTCTCTTTAAGTATATCAGTTATACTGTTTGTTCACATGCGCATAGACTATCTTATTTCAGAAGCAAAATGATAGAAGCTGAAGAAGATTTGCGAAGAACCTTGGCAGGTATGGGCGGCTATAGCAGTTCCGAAGAAGATGTGTTGCAAGAAGAATATGAAGTTAGGGGTCATTTCGATTTCATCAGGCCAGTGACATACACAGAGTTCTTTTTACAGGTAGTTTCGTTTTTTGTACATCTCCTATTGCTTTTATTCCTGAATTTTCAAAAAAAAAGAATCCGGTCACATTTGTCAAATCTCAGAAAGGCAGAGACAAAGCTGAGCACAAAGGGTTTCTCTTTACTAAGCACTGCCTAAGCAAACCAGACGGCGCTGTTCAATATTGGAATTGTGACAAGCACAAGATGAAGGATGGTGGTTGCAAAGCACGTCTTCATACATTTGTCGACGAAAATCGGTTTATTCAGCTATTGGGTCATCTAAAGGAACCTACGGGACACAATCATGAAGTCAATCCAACAGCAGTAGCAGTGGCGCAAATCAAGTCAAATATGAAAAGAAAGGCCAAGGACACGCAAGACGTTTGTTTTATTTGTCAAAGTGAATCTTTTAAGTCGACTCAGCTGATTATGTTTAGATGCCTATTCAGATATTTACGCAGGAGCTTCAGAGTGCGTCAGTGTTGTTGGCAGCAAATCTAAGCAAGAGCGCAGCAAGAAAACAGATCCGGAGGGAAAGAGCCAAAAAACAGCTGCCAATACTTCAAGCAAATCTTGTCGAAGATGTTCATATTCCAGAGAATTTAAGTATTACGGTTACGGTCAGCGTGAGTTATTCCTCTTGGCAGATTCGGGTGAGCATATGGTTGACTCAGACAGGTAACTTGTTTACTTGGATTTTGATGTCTCTTGTTAATTTGTTTTTCTGCTTGCAGGGTGATAATTTTCGGCCGTGAAAGCAATCTGGTGTGGAGCGAGGAAGTTACCAACGTTTTTTTGACGGTACCTTCAGTATTACTCCAGCACCCTTCAATCAAGTTAACCTTCTTAAGATTTTCGTTCTTCGCTTTCTTTGATATAATTTTTACAGGTATATGCTATTTTGGCTGAGAAGAATGCCGTCAATCCGGCAGGTGGCAAGTATGTGTTTCCAATACTCTATGCTCTTATCAAAAACAAGAACCATGCTACTTACGAAAAGTTATTTGGCATGGTTAAAGCTTTGATGCCAGGGTTCAATCCAACTTCAATCAACGTGGACTTTGAACAGTCAGCAATTAGAGCCCTTAGAGACGCTTTTCCAGGTACACATTCTACTGGTTAACTTCTTACTTCTCAATAAACAGTTCAGATGCTCCGAACTCTGAAGACTCCAAAATAGCTGGTTGCTTCTTCCACCTCTTAAAAAACTTCAAGAAGCAATTGGGCGACGCTGGATTGATGCAAAAGTACAGGGATCCGACGACTGATTTTGCACTCACTTCAAGAATGCTGATGTCGCTTGCGTTTGTTCCTCCTATCAATATCTATGAGTGCTTTCGAGAACTGAAGACCTATCTGTTGCGCCAAGAACCAAGTCTGGAGCCCGTGATCATGTGGTTTTCGTCCTACTATGTTGGTAAGTCTATCTCTTATTTTTTTTGAAACATTAACATGTGAGCGCATGCTTATAGGCACCGTTATGCGTCCGCCTCCATTCCCGGTACATCTTTGGTCGTGCTATAACAGAACTCTCGCCGGTCAAGACAGGACCAACAACTTTGCTGAAGCAGCTCATCGTCGATTACATACTATTTTGGGAGTCGATCATCCGACCATTGGTCATTTCTTGGGTGAAATGAAAAAAGCTCAAAAGCTCAGTGATCACTCCTATGAACAGTGCGTTATGGGTCAGCCAGCACCAAAAAAAGAAGAGTATACTTGGAAGCGGACAAAAGAATTCTCGCTCTGGTGCAATTGTTTGGCCAAAAAAGTCTAATTGAATATCTACGGGGATTAGCTCATAACTTTGTCATGGATCAATAGTTTTGTTTTTGTGGTGTTCAATAAATAGTCATTTTGTTCAGTTCACGTAATTTATATAAATTCCGACTAGTTTTCAGGCTAGGCATTTTAGTAAGCTAGGAATTCAATGAAGAATTTTCGCAAAAATTTGAATTGTTAAGATTTTGAGAGTAAGGTTTTGAGAATTGCATCCAAGTTTTCACGCCCGATAGTGTGATATTCGTGCTCACCGGGTTCTAAAACCGCCAGGTGAACCGTTATTCCAGTCAGGAATTCCCGTATTAATAAAATAGCTTAGAACAAGTTTTTAGGTCACTTTCTAAAACAAATGAGAGGTGTGGTGTTATCTAAACAAGTACCAATAGACTGATCCACCTAAACGAAAGAACCGGTTTTTGTAAGGGACATATATTTAAACTATTGGTTTGACTTCAAAAAAATTGTTGAAAATTTAATATGAGAAGATTATGACCAAGAGGATTTTGTCCCAAGAGGATTTTGTCCCGAGAGGATTATGGCGGAGAGGATTTTGTCCCGAGAGGATTTCGGCCGAGAGGATTTTGGCCGAGAGGATTTTGTCCCATTTTGGCGCGAGAGGATTTTGTCCCCGAGAAGATTTTGGCGCGAGAGGATTTTGTCCGTGTCCGTGAGTATTCGGCCCAGTTGATAAAAATACTAATTAGTGTTTGGTCCAGTTAGTAAAAAATCAAATCAATTTTTGGCCCAGTTGGTGAAAAATCAAAATACTTTTCGGCCCAGTTAGTAAGAAATCAAGATGCTTTTGCCCAGCTATGGCATTGTGCCAGTTATCTTTAATCGGATTAATAAAGTTTGAATTCGCAAGAATTCCAATTAGGAAAAGGCAGGGTTTGGTACACCCCATGCTAATAAGTGGTGGTGCCCGAGAATTCAAAAAAAATCCCAATCATTGAATTTCTGTAAGGATTTTCAACTTGGTTTCCATTATAACAAGGCCTAGAATTTAAAGGACCATTTGCAAAATTTGAATTCGTGCGGACCACAGTAATTTTGTCAATAATGTTTTCGAATTATTATTTTTTGTATGCATTTAAAATTTGAATTTTCCTTATTAGTCAATATAGAACACAATACTCGTCCGAACTGGCATAGTCAAGCAACGTCGGGCTCGACTAGTCAAAGTTTTGTGAAAATTTTAAATGCAAATAAAAAAATTTAAAAATATTTTTGACAAAATTAGGGTGGCCCCGAGCGAATTCAAATTTCGCAAATTGCTGTGCTTATCAAGTTTCATGGTCTTTTAATTTCAGGTATGGTTTGGTTAGAAACCAAGTTGAAAAATTCGTATAGAAGCTCAGTGATTAGGAAAATTTTTGAACTCCCAGGCACCACCTCTTATCGGCGTGGGAATGCCCCTCTGAGAAAACTTGTGATCTGACAACCATACTTTGTCAGTTTGATCCAGTGGAATACCACAAACTGCCAGTGGTACGCCACAAAGTGCCACTGGAATGCCACTAATTACCACTGGAATGCCACTTAGTTAATTGGTCCAGTGGTAATCCAGTGGATTACCACTAGATTCCGCCAAGTCCAGTGGTAATCCACTGGATTACCACTGGATTTAACGATTTTGGTGGCATTCCACTGGCATTTTGTGGCATTCCAGTGGCACTTTGTGGCATTCCACTGGATTAAAATTAGCTGTGTAGTTTCTTAGGTTCTGACACTTCGAAGTTATTAAGTATAATATTGAACTTTTCAGATTTTAAAGTAAAACTAGGCTTGGCAGCGGGACGGGAATCCCACGGGAATCCCGGTTTGGGAATCCCGAAAATAAGCACTTTCCCGTTCCCGTTTCCTGCCGGTTCAAAGTTAGAAATCCCGTTCCCGCCCGCTCACTTTTCAAAAATCCCGAAATTTTCCCGAAAACCATATTCATATTTGTTCAGTGTCAAAACAAAAAAAGTTTGCTTTTGAACAATTTTCAGGAGAATTCGAGCACGCCGATTGTGGGGCGCATAAATTGAACTTGGCCGTAAAAGCTACTATCTCTTCCGCTCGTTTGATACTATCTCTTCCGCTCGTCCGCTCGTTATCGAAGAAGTGCTCAGCAAATGCCGAAGAATTGCGGACCACTTCTCGTCTTTTCATTTGGCCAAAGATCGCCTGAAAGTGTGCCAACCGACACAAAGAACGGAGGAAATCCGATCATACAGGTTTGTTAACTGATTGGTCGGTTAAATATCAGGATATTTTTTAAAGGACGTCTCTACTCGGTGGAACTCAACTCTTGCGATGGTGAAACGTCTCCTTCAGCAGAAAGCGCAGTTCAGCTTTACTTCGCTCGCTAACAGCCTTCAAATGAAGCAGACGATCTCTTTCGCAGCGAATGGGAACTGATCAAACAAATAGCCTGCCTTCTCGGCCCGCAGAAGCTTCTACTCTGGATTTGTGTAAAGATGATTCCCACCTTGGTCTCCAAATCGCAAGTGCACAAATATTGAGGAAGTAACTGATGGATGCAGATGTGCCGGAGCTGCTACTGAAAAAAACTACTGCAAGTGAGAATTGAAGACAGATTCGGCAGACTGCAGAGCAAAAGGTAGTACGATTTTTTATGTTTTTATATTACTTGATCTTGTATTTTCAGAAAAGATTGGCGTGTGACTGGTAGTGCACAATTCTGTCTTTGTGTCAAGGACCAACTGACCTCATCTGAAGTCGAACAAGTGCCACGTGCTCATGTATTGTTTCGAAAGAATTCAGTCGCAAAAAAATTAAGAAGCCTTTTTGCTCGAGAGAAAAGGGACTGAAATTGAAATTTTGCCAACACCTAACAGCTGGTTGGAAAACCTTTCGTTTGTAAGTATCCGCTAATTGTTGCTTTTTTGTTAAATTGTTTGACTGTCAAGAAAATAAGGGCATACAACGCGAAGAAGACTTTGGAGATTTTCACGGATCCGCTTGTCTATCGGCAGAAGAATATGGTGCGCTTTCCTATCTTATCCAAGGCCGCTCATCGGTACTTTTCTGTGCCTTCAAATTCCGTCGCCAGCGAGCAACTCTTCAGTCATGCGAGGGATGTGTTCCAATACCGAAGAGGTCAGATCGATTCTTTCAACGCAGAACAGTGAATATTTTTCAACAAAGCTCTCTAATATGTCAGCTTCACTTATTGATTTGTTCGTTGTTTGAATTTGATAAAAATTGCTGAATTTCGGCTTTTCTCTCTTATTTTACAAATTCCCGTTTCCCGTCGGGATTCCCAAAATTTTGGAATTCCCATTCCCGTTTCCCGCAGGAACAAAAATTTTCAATTTTCCCATTCCCGTTTCCTTCCCGGACCCAGAACTGCCAAGCCTAAGTAAAACTATAATTTTAATTTCAAAATTACCATCTTCCTCAATATACTCTGGTCAAAACAAAAATAGAATATTATTTGAGTTATAAAACAATAAGAAAAATGAAACACCACAATAAAATATTGCATTTTATCATATGTTTCATTTTTTTATTAAATGGAAAGTATTCCTTCAAAACACCAGAACATGCATAATAAAGTGGATTCCTAGAGAACTAATATATACTAGAGAATAAATTAGCTTGAACGTGATTTACCGTGCAAGTTTTTTTCATTTTCACTTAATCCCAATATTTTTAATAACTTAATAAGAGTACAGTTAATTCTCGATTCAACGTCACCCCTAACCCTAGCGCCTTTTTCCGGTACCTTTTGTCTTGAATGTGCCGTCTTTATTATGACTTCGCTGCTTTTTTTTACAAAATTTGGTAGATAATATGGTATTATTATTAGTTCTAGCAACAGGTGCCAGAAATCAATCTTATCACTAGAGGCTATTCTGATCACAAGATAATCAATATAATGTTAATTGTTCCACGACTATCTGTAAAGTAATTGAACTACCTTGAGAGTACCTTAAACCTCTGGAGCATACCGGACAACTCCAGGGCTAGCGGCGTCAAAGCACCATAAAATTGTAGTTTTAAATACCGAATTTTTCTTCTAATCGAAGCTTATGAGCTTCTAGGCTAAAGTGGGTTATTCGGTGTCCTCCCAAAACACCCTAAAATTATGTTTTTTCAATGTTTTATCAGTTTTAACGTGTAGAAAACGTGTTTTTAGGGCCGCCAACCATTTTTGAAATTTTTTTTGACCAAAAATCGACTTTTTGCCTTGCGGGACCAAGGTAAACCATCCTGGAAAGGTACCTAAACACCCTAAAAAGATGGAATTTGAAGTGATTTGTGTCTAAGGTATGTGGGTGTGTGTGCATCTCAACTCCAAGCACCCTCCATGCATCCAGAGATTTTCACTTAATCCAATATTTTTAATAACTTAATAAGAGTACAGTTAATAAGAGTACGAAATTCGGTGAAATGTGCGACTGTTGATAATTACTCTTTTGAATAATTCAGTTTTTGAAATAATTGTTGTTGAATTATCCATGCATCCCGATTCGAGAGGGTGAATAGATTCAAAACCCTTTTGGGTTAAATTTTAAAACACCTTATTCGGTTTAGGGGCCACTTTCCTGGCACCTTTTATATAATGATCGAGTTGATTAAGGTAATTGAATTCACCATAATCACCTTAATCAGCATGACGTTTATAATTACTACTAAGAATTATCAAAATTACTATAATTGTCATAATCAGCACATAAAAGTTTTAGTGAAAAAATGGTGGGGCAGAAATCTCAAAAACCGGATAATTCAACAGAGTGACATTCGAAAGCCGGATAATTCAGTAGAGTAACTTTCCACAGTCAAATATGCGAAAGTCGGATACCTAAACTGAATTTTTTTGTGAAATGGTGAAATTAGACCTAATGCTGACCTTTTCGTGGAAAATTTGGTGAAATGTGCGACTGTTGATAATTACTCTTTTGAATAATCCAGTTTTTGAAATAATTGTTGTTGAATTATTCGCTTTTGAAATTATTCACTGTTGAATTATCCGCCTTCAGAATACGCGGTAGTTGAATTTTTTTCTGTTAAATAATCCGGCTTTTTGAGTTTTCCGACTGTCGAATTAATTTGAAATTCAACTACCGAGTATTCAGAAGGAGGATAATTGACAATATGTGGCTACTTTTTTTTATCGCCGAACCATCGGTGCCCACACCTGAACCGAACAAGGTTCACCTCTGATAAAGAAAATATACAACATTAAGGAAAAAGTTTTTTACAATGTCCTTCCGAACAATAAGGTGTGTTTGGTGCGTAGGCGTTTGGCCCCTTTTGTCGCATTTTGGCGTTCTGCCCTATGTTCTGTTGGCCTTAGGTATCTTCTCTCTTTTGTTCCTTTTTTTCAGCCTTCGGTTTAAAGCCTTCGCGTTTCATCAAAATTCGTTGGGTTCTGAATGATTACAGTGAGATGGGATACAGAGATATTTCAATCTCTAATGTATGGGTGAGCAGAGATGTAGGCAAAAGAATTCAGGCGAAAGTATAAAGCCATGCACATTTATTTCACCTATATAGTTTTCAACTTCCACATTGTTGCACCTTAGAAAAGGCACATTTTTCAGAAATGGTAATAAGAAAGCGGTTTTAAAAACCTCAATTCTCCACAAATAATAACAAACTAAGTTTTAGTCAAAACACCTCGATATAACACGTCTTCAGTATAATTAACCACTGATGAATTGCGCAACAGAAGGACAGAATTCTTTATTGAAGGCCAGCTACACGCAGAGAGCACTCCAAGGATTTTCGAAGCACCTCTTACAGCTAATGCAAATCGTGGAAGACTGAAGCGCATACCCAGAAAGACAGGTGAGACTTTTTAGCTAAGCTTCGATGGTATAACTGACAGACATTTAGGGGCCAGCTGTTTTGCCGAAGATCGATCAAAGCCCAACAAGCAATCTGAGCAAAGGAATCATGAAGCTGCGAGAGGAGAAGCGTTCCTTCATCAGCATTAAGCCAGGAGTGTGGTTGGCTCCTTCGACAAAGTACCAGGCAGATGTAAGCGATCAGAAACCAACAATCGAACACCTGTGGCAAGAACTTGAAGAAGCGACTACTCATGAGCGAGTAGAGGATGCCAACTATATTTCTCCGAGCTGGCCATGGTACAAAGAGTGGCGGGAGTCATTCTACGAGCTGAAACGTCACCATTTCTATGAGAACTTTCTGAGCTGTTCTTTTCCAATGGGAATTACTGATGTGCCGTGCAAGCATGCCGTAATGAAAATGGAGGAGCTTAAGCTGATCACACCAAAATCGACACCATTGCAGAAGCCGAGAAATAGAGGTAGAACAAGTCAAGTGGGCAGAGCGCTGGAAATGAACTAATATGAATGGAAATGAGTTAATGTTGAAACGTTTCTTTGTTATTGAAAGTTGTTCTTTCAAAAAAATTAGTTCTTCAGTTGTTGTAATGCGGAGCCGATAATAAAAAATGCTGTTGAGTTAGGGTAAAAGAACGCTGTGAAGTTAGTGTGAGTTATGTAAAGTCAAGTTCAGAAAAAAAAGCAGGAAAGGGGAGGGTTTTCCCTGGATGTTTTTCGGTGAAATGATGAAATGTGTTGTAGTACTAAAGCGTCATTACTTCTATGAGCTGCTCATTTGTAGTGCTTGATGTGGAAAACAAAAAAAAACGAGCCGACGTGCACATACAAAAGCCATTTTGTGTAATAAAAGAGAAGTTTTATGCAGGAAAAGTGAATTTTTATGCACAGCTAAAATTATGCAGGAAAAAAGTGATTTTATGCAGGAAAGGAGAATTTTTAGGGTCGAAAAGTATTTCAACCATAATGAATGCTCGATATAACGAAGATTTTTTCCGTCCCGCAGAGGTTGCTTTTATCGATGTGTGACTGTATTCAGAAATCAAACGTCCTTTTCCGCAAACAAAATGTGTCCCAATTTAAATTTGACTAAATTTGAATTGGCCCAATTTGACTTTAGACCAATCTGAACGGGCCCGATTTAAATTGACCAATTTAAAATGATCCAATCTTCGGCGTGCGCTTAGACTTACAGTACCGGTCAAAAAATGGAACAAAAATTTTTTGACAAAAAATTTTCTTCAATCGCAAATTTATGACCAATATAATTTTCAATATACTTTTGTCTTGCGCCTTTTTTGCAGAATTTTTCTTCCTCTATCTAACGGCATTGACATTTATGTCATCTGTGAAAAATTTTATGCTCATACGTACAGCGTTATGAAACACAACTCATTTTTGATCATAGGCAAAAAATGGATCACTGCGGGACATTAACAGTTACTAAGTTTTTTACAAGTTTTTTAAGTTATTTTTTTATTAGTTTTGAAGCACTTTTTCTTGGCTACAATTTGGTGAGTCAAGCTTTTCTTTTAAATCATTCCATGAAAAGTTGTGATCATAAATATCAAAGTGTTGATTTCTAGTCAAAATCAGAGTAAATCTAAGGAAAATGGTCGTTTGACCACATAAACAGTGGCTTTTCTCAATTTTTAATTTTTCAAAAATTGCTATTCATTGCATTATTTGAAATCTCTTTAATTCCTCTACCAAATGACATGTCAAACGTTTTATTGGAATGACACAGGGCTGAGGTGCAGACGGTCAAAGTTTTTAAAAGTAAAAAGTTACTTGAAATAAGGTAAAAAGATGTGTTTTTTTTTACTTTTAAAAACTTTGACCGTTCCTTTTTCGGGTTGGCCAGACTTGCGGACAATATTTTGCGGATGCGTGTTTTCGGACGTGATTATTGCGGACAAAGCCTTGCGGATAAGGTTTTGCGCCCCAACTTTTGCGGATGAAATCTTGCGGACGCAAGATTTGCGGACGAACATTTGCGGACGAGAACTTGCGGGCAAATATTTGCGGACAAGAATTTGCAAACTTCATATAAGCATCGCCTAAGTCACAGGTTCGACTAACTTACCGTATTTTCTCTATTAATGAACCCCTCTCTAATAATGAACCCCCCCTCGATTTTTTGACTAGGATTTCAGAGTTAGGGCCATTTTTGATTTACAATTTCAACATTTTTGGAGGGTTGAAAAATAATGAACCCGGGTTCATTAATAGAGAAAATACGGTAGTTTTAAATGCTGTCATCCTTCACTCCGAATTGAGATACCTTTTTTTTCTGCTCCTTTTCTGCCAAACTTCGGTTTATCCGCAAAAGTCGGTCCGCAAAAGTCGGTCCGCAAATGTTCGTCCGCAAATGTTGCATCCGCGAAATTTGGTCCGCAAAGTCTCGTCCGCAAATCTTTGTCCGCAAATTTTCGTCCGCAAATGTTGCGTCGGCAAAATTCGGTCCGCAAGAGTTGCGTCCGCAAGTCTGGCCAACCCCCTTTTCCAATCCTCCGAAAATCTGAAAATTTTGGAATTTTTGGTGAAAATCCAAAAACCAAAAAGCGGAATCAGTAGAACTGGGGAGAGTTAAGAAAATTTGCTAGCCTGAGAAGGGCGGTGTCGAGCTGTTGGAGACTGTCGATCTTCTGAAATAAATGCGGCTATTACGTAAATATCTCCAAATAAAGTACAATATGTAGGTTCAACTGTAATACCTAAGTACCACCTTGTAGTCTGTAATTTGAGCAATTTTACCACAACTCGAAAAATACCTTACAAAATGACATTTTAAAAACAACAGACCTTGTTTAGAATGCTCGAATTAGTGCAAAAGACATATTTTGGAACCCAAAAAACATGAAAAATTGCATCAAATGGACGACCACTTGGTTTGGTTGTCGCATAAATTTTCTAGAAGAACTGAGGTTGGATCATAGAAAAACATTTAAGATAATGAGAGCTCTTCATAAGACGAAAACGCTCAATTTAAATTTTTTACTATAAAGAGAGTTGACAGCATTTTCCGATTACTGAACGTAATAAACCAAGAGGACATTAGAAAGATTCTGGAAATATTGAGGGTGAATAAAGACTACTGAGGATGAATCTAAACCATTGAGGGTGAGTCTGGATCATTAATTACAGATCTGGACCAGTTAGGGTGGATCTGGACCGTTGAGAGTGAATCAAGCGGAACAAAGTAGCCTTTAATATTTTCTCCCACTTCTATATGGCCTTAAATATTTCCTTCCCAATACGTACAGCCACTACTAAAGGTTGACGGTGGAAAGGCATATGACACCAGCGTCCAAAACTCATTTGAATAAAAAAAAAATCCTCCCAAGACAAATTTTTAAGCTCAATTTACCGAAGGGTCAGTTTACCGGAGGGTCAATTTACCGGGGTTCAATTTGTAGAGGTTCAATTCGAAGAAGGTCAATTAACCGCCGCCTGCTTTCACTTATACAATAGGTGCTACCACCTGAATCAGAAAACCTGAGAACCTGGGTGCTAACATCTGAATATAGCTACCTGGGTACCTGAGTACATGGGTAGCACCATTTGGATTAGACCACATACTCCTTAAATCGGTAAATTCATTGTCTGCATTGTGAACTAACATCTCAAATCGTTTTATTCGCGCGAATCTGTGCTTAGATCATGATTTCCGGTCACTTTTCCGTTACAAAAAGATGATGGGCGGACAAAAACCCTCCAATATAGTAGTAGGATTGGCTTTTATTAGAGAAAATACGGAACTAATATTTTCACATCTTCACGCTAAAACCCGGTATAAAGACCAAATATAAAATAAAACTTTAGTCGGTACAAATACAACAGCACATTAAACTATTTTAAGCATTGAAATATCTTGTACAACTTTTCTAAATGCACTCGCACTAGCAGTCTTCATCGCAAGCAAGTCCTCAGTAGACAAATGCTTCGGCTCAAAGATTTTTTTCACGTCTCTCCAAAGCTTGAATGAGTAACGAGTATATTGAGCAGTATCATCAACTTTCTTCGAATTGTGGTCCAGAGAGACTTTGAGGAACACAATGCCTAAAAATACAATCGAAAAGTACAAAATAGTTATAAAGCCTACTTTTGCAGGTGAGAATAGGCAAATTAACACCAGTCTTGTGTGAAACAAAAGAACCTAGGTCGACTCCGCAGACCCCTGTTGGTGATCTTTTGGCGCAGTAATGCTCAAATTTCAAATAGGTTTAAAAGTATCTACCTTATGCATTTATCTGTGAACTTACACGAAAGCTAGCAGGATTCATCATCACTCCCCTATCTTGGGTCAACCTATCTGACGGCACGGATAGAGTTATCTGATTCAGATAGTCTATAAACTATAAACTGTCAATAATCAGCGCTAGTAAAAAATACCTGGATCAACGCAAACATGCTGAGAACCATTGTTAAGAACAATATGATCCGAGTAACACAGAAATGCTCCGCACGACCTGTGATTTTTTTGTGCTGCATTGAAATAATGGCACATATGATACCTGCACACCACTGCAAATTTTTGTTGCAAGCTCGTGTAATCCAAAGTTACACTAGTTTGTGAAATAAGATCATTTTTGAGAAGCCAAGCCTGACGTAAATTTTTTGCGATTTCTGGAATCTAAAAGGCGAAGACGTATTTATTTTAGTAGCTTAAAAAGTATCGCAGTAATATTACTTGACTCATGTATAATGCAGGCTTTCTGTCGATTTCTTCCAGGGCATCTGCCATTAATTTTTCGCGAAGTTGATTTAGTTCAGCTCTTGTTTTCACTCGGCTATCAAATGTTAGAATTACCGACTTAGCTTTCTTGGCTCTGCTCCTTCCTTAAAAGATTATGTCGTGAAACTTATAAAAAATCGATAAACAACCCTCAGTTCCTGGGAAACTGTGAGAACGAAATATTCAATGTCCCAGATTATCATTTGGCAGATACGTCACTCGAAAAAAAGTGACTAGTTCTACTTTTCTGCCTCAAAACGACCAAAGAGAATTTATCTCCAACCCAGAAGAGCCAAAATACGAGTCACTTTTTGCCCGGGGCAGAAACCTGAGACATGTTTCTGCCGAATGATGGTCTGGGTTCATGACCCTATTGCCACAGGATACCATTCCTGTGTTAAAGTGGCATACCAGCGCGTTACACGGTTTAATTTCTAATTTGCAAAAACTGGGACCAAATGTATTAAAACAAAAATTATTTTTGAATATAACTGTGTCATTTATATAAAAAGCAAGGCAGCGTGCTGGGACCTAACCCGACCAAGTTCGGACTACATCAGCATTTTGCCACTGAGCTACCCAAGTTATTAAACTGCTGCTGGGTTTTTTTATTACTTATCGATCTTTACAAAATGACAAATTTGTATTTAGAAATAATTCTCGTTTGAAAATACGTGGTCCCCGAAAAAGGGAGGTCTTATATGAATTAGAAATTGCCCGTGTAACGAGCTGGTATGCCCCTAGGAAAAAGTTGCGACATGCCTCTCCGCTGAACATGTGCAATTTCATTCTGTAAAGAAGATGGTTAGGTTGACACAATATGGAATAAGGTTACCGTGATGGAGTTATATTGGACAACCAAATTACAAGCAGAAATGTCCAGCCCTTCTTCAGCCTAAAATCTGAAGATCACCTATAAGAAAAAAGCACTAGCTTACCACTGAAGTAACACATAGAATTTTAGTTTTGCCTTGATCAAAATCGGTTACTTTTTTTCTTTGGTTAGATGAGTTAGAACCACTGTCGTCTGCGCTCGCTTTACCTAAAAAAATATTGGCTGACTGAAAGTCTAAAATTGATAGTGGAAAGACCTCACGGCGTGTCAAACACGTCGAAAGGCGAAATCGACGTTGGCGTTCTGTCATTGAGCATTTTGAATATAACTAGGGTTGGGCAATGGGCATATGCCCGAACATATGCCCGGGCATATGTCTGGGCATTCATTATGAAATGCCCGGCCGTATAATTTCGGGCATTTTCCTCCTACATATTTTTTTGATTTGGTAGTCTCCAAAAGTTTAAAGAACAGTTAGTGGTAATATTTTATAAATTTTCTTGTACTTTTTAATAAAATTATCATTTTAAGCTAAAAAGTTTCATTCTGAGGAATACAAGTATACAAAATTTTGTCAGTAATTTGAATAAAAAACTGAAATTTAAAATATTTGTTGGTTTCCGAGATATTACCTGAAGTTGGTCAGTAATTTTTTAACATATTGACACTCCAACATCAGATCATATCTTGGAAACCAAGTATTATTTTGAACTTCTGTTAATTTATTCGAATTCTGGAGGAAATTTAGTATACTAAGGTGCCTCAGAATGAAAAATTTCACCTAAAAAAGGGTATTTTTTTTAAAGTAATAAAAAGTTCATAAAAGTACTACTATCTGTCCTGAGTTTCTTTAAAAAAAGAAGTTAAGGAAAAGGAGTGCCAGATGTACTGTTAAGTGTGAATGAACAGTTAACTGTGGATGTACTGTTAATTGTAGTTTCATACTTTATATCTATAATTCCGATTTTTTTATTTTCGATGATGTTGTGAATTGCTGTTATTAAAGAGGCATGCCCGTGGGTTTCAAAGAGTTAAGGCTGGGAGCAGCAAATTTTTTTGAACCGTTCCATTTTTCAATCGTTTTGCGTCAAACCTGATATTGATGACCTTATGGTACTTTTAAAAACTAGGCGGAAAACTTAGAAAATCTAGATAAGAGCAAATGTAAAAGTTTGTCGAGAAAGAAAAGGTATACTGTTCTCCGCCTTTTCTCCGTGTTGCGCACGGGCATCCCCCTTCAAATGAAAGATCTCAAATACAGTATTAAAAAATACACTAAATCAGGTTATTTCGATATGTTTATTGATGATATTCGAAATTTGTTGAATAAAAATTGATTGATGGCAGACATTTGTAAAATGCCCGGAAATTTGGAAAATGCCCGAGCATATGTCCGAGCATATGCCCGATTATTAAATGCCCGGGGCATAAGTCAACCCTAAATATAACCCTCTTTTCTGCTGTCTTTTTAAACGACACATTAAAAAGTTCGTTCCCGCCTAGGGTCAGACATTTTTTTATTCCCTATTTAAAATTTTTCTTTGATCTTTGGTCGGACGTTTTTGATAAATCTAGTCCAAAAAGTAGCAAGGATTCTGGTTTTGTCATTTATTTTTCCAAATAGCGCTATGTTAGCAGAGATATAGGGTCCATTTGATTACTGAAACATGTCAATTTTCATAAAAAAAACCTTGTTTTTCTCCTTCAATACGTGTTTTTAAAAAAAACCCAAGATACCATCAGAAAGTTGGATTAAAATGCTCAATTTTTGTAAGACAGATTTTTTTCCATAGAATTTCACAAAGTTATAGTCAAAAGAAGTTGGCGAGCTGACTCTCCCAAACAGCAATTCAACCTTCTTTTTGTTCAAACTCTTTGAATTTCTAATGAAATCGGGTAAATTTTTTTACCAATCGATAGAGTGATTCCTAAGTAATCCAGTTATATAAAAATATCTCATATATGACACACATAAGCGTGAGTTACAAACAAGAATACAAAGTTGAGAAAATATGAGAAAATAACCAAAAATTTAATTGTGTTCGAATTTTTCGTCTTGACAAGAAAAATGTCGATTTTGCCTTTTCACGTGTTTGACACGCCGTGACCTGTAAGGAAATCGGCAGAGAAACTAGTTTTTTCTGCAAGCAAACTGGCGAGACACTTGCTAAAAAAATTAATCAAGAACAATCACTTCAAACTTCAAAACGCGCACTCACCATTGAAAACGTGTTAGAGCAAAAATCAGAACTCGACTGTCATTTTTTTCTGAAAATTGTTTGCTCAGAATTGTAGTCAAAGCTTTGAACATGGAGCTGACGCTTTCTGGTTGCTGCCTGAGATGTGACATAGTTGCTGCAAGACCATTATCCAACAAAATGACTTTTAAATATAGAGACAAACAAAGACCTTGAATGTGACTTGTTGTTTTCGACGATTTAGTGGCTAGGAAAGATTTGTTTTCCTCTACAATGTAACTCAGTGCAGCAGCCGTTCCGAAAAGGCGCAAGAGCTCGATAGCGTGGTAAAAGATCAACATATGGTCAAAGCCTGGAATGAGCGAGGGAAAATATTAATAAAGCGGTGTCATGGTATTTCGTCCTAAATTCAGTTCGTCCAAAAGTCAATTCGTCCAAATTTGCTTTCAAGTCAAAATGCGGAAAACCCATTTTTACAGTCAGAAAATGACTTCAACTGCTCAGAAATTTTTGCCAGAGTAGCCAAAAGCCAATAAAAGAAGACCTTTTGGGGGTTTAATGAAGGAGCGCGCTCCAGAAGCGCACTGTGATATGCTAAATTGCTCGGAATCACGCCACCGAATATGCGAAACAAACCTAAACCACTGCAACGACCCAACCCCAGTGTTTAGGGTGGTTTGGAGTGAGTCACGATGTTAAGTGGTGAGATTCTCAGCAATTTAGCCCATCAGAGTGCTATCCTGATGCGCGCAATCGCTTTTTCGCAGAAAGTTTACCCCCTCCCCCTTCAGTAAACCCCCAAAAAAATTTTTTTAGCTTTTCTTCACTGGGGCATGAAAAGTTAGGCTCATGTTAAGTTGACCCGGCAAATAAGGGCAACAATTCGCAGAATTTGTGAAATTTGTCCGCGGACATTTAGCAGAATTTTTCGGTACAATTCGGGCGAAACAACCGAATCATACCATACTGACTTCAGCTTGCTCAAATTTTGACGAATTGAATATCAATTGCATTTTGGACGAACTGACTTTTGGACGGCATGCCATGGCACCAGAAAGCAAGCTTGAATAAAAATTACACTGCATCAATTTCGATCGCGATTCTTGCGACATGGAAGGGTACTTCGGAACAACATTTTTCTGGCAAGTGCATAACCAATTTTCGTAGCCTTAATTAAAATATGCATTTTACCAAGACTCCTAGATATTTTTCGATATAAAGAAATTTGCTTAAAATAAAAGACATTTTTGGTTTTTGGCCATATAATATGCTATTTTATCCGGTGCTTATTGCTCTTTTACTGCTAAAAATAAGATTTTGACTCAAAATTTTGAAAAATAATAAGATTTCGACAAAATAAGATTTGGACGAATCTTATAAATAAGGACGTCCGAGAGCCCTGCTAAAAAGATACCTTGCTCAAGATGCGAAGAATTGCTCTTGTCTTTCAAAGCATTGCGTAGCATCACATCTCTTTTGGCTACAAATAAGTTAAATGCTACACAATAAATTTTTTGGCTCCAACGATTCACCTTCAGGAACAGAAAACACTTTTTCTTCCAAACTTTTTAGTTCTTTTACCAAAACTTTGTAAAAACCGAGATTATGAAAGTCATTGGCATCTACAAGTGTGATTTCTAAAATTTTAGCATTCAAAAATGTCAACTAAATCTTGAAAGACGCTCACCGTCGGAGACTTCAGATGTGTAATTCTTCATCTCTGTGACGTTTTGACGGACACGACTAGAGAAGAAGTAAGCTGATTGTTAAAAATTTTAAATGGGGGACCTTATGTACTTTGGGGGGGGGGCCACCGATTTTTTCACCTCGGTTTTTTCTTCAATTTTTACATGTTGATTCTAATAATCATAATAATTATGTTAACCGTCTCTTAGCGACCATAGAAAATATGTTGATTAAAGTGATCATGGTCAATTAAATCACCATAATTAACTTGATCACTATATAAAACGTAAAAATTTTGGTGAAAAAATCGGTGGCTTCCCCAAAATACATAAGGTCCTAAATGGGATTACCTTATTGTGTTAACTGAAAGGTTTGCACACATCAGCTGCAACAAGAATTTCACATTATACCGGAAAATAATTGGCAACGCGACCATCTAACCCTTTTTCATATTTTACTTATAAAAGACGGAATTTCGGGCAGCCGTTAAATCAACCTACCTGAGCATGTTTTATGGCTTCGGCAAGCTTTGTACTTGAATTACCGATGCCTACGGAACATTGACTTTTTAAAAATTCTAAAAAATAACCAATATATCTATACCAAGAGAAGCGGTCAATGCAATAATCTGTACCCAACTTAGTTAATTAGAAGATGAAAGTGATAGTAAAAAGACCTACTTGAGGCAGTTTCTGCCCCTGATCTCGATTGATGTCAATTGGTTTACTGAGTGAGTGATAGCTCTGCATGATTACTGAAAAACACAGTGAAAAAAGAGAAGCTTATAGCTGTACTTAAAAAAATCGATGCTAGCAGCGAATAACCACATCCCTAAATCGCTGTAAATGCACTTAGGCTTGAGCCTCAGGCTCATGTACGCCAGCATATGTTAGCCGGGACTAAGAAATGTTTTACGCACTTTTCTGGCTCTGGGACTAATATTCAGTCACTTTTATTAAAATTTTATTTAAAAAAATTTGGGACGGGGAAGGCGAGTTAAGGCGGTTATCAGCTGCTAGTGTCAAAAATTCAAAGATTTTTCATTTTTTTAGTTTTATTGAAGAAAAAAAATTCGGCGTTTAAAATGGCAAAAAATAATATGCAAATGATATTTTTCCGAAAAACCGTAAAAATAGATTTTAAAAAACAATTTAGAAATTTATTCCTTATATATGAGTTTAATTCAATAGACGTACCATTGTAGGGATGCTAAAAGTTTAAGGTTACGAACAAATAAAAACAAAAGTGCTCATTACCTGGTCGTTTGCATGGTGTGCCTCATCGAAAATTATCATTGAAAACCTTGTAAGTTTGAACTCCTCAAAGACATCTTCGTACCCTCTTTCTGGTTTTGCGTCCAGCATATTCCTGTAAAACACGACGATGTTTTATTTCGAGCTGGCGTAGCAATCCACTTAGTCATTCGGTCGTCGCGAAATTTCGTGGAATTTAGCCTTGGTACCCTATTGTGTTTTGTCGCTTTTTACACTCCTTCTTGAACTTGTTTTAGCTTTTTTCTTCTTCTAAACTAGTTGATTTTTTTGAAGAGAACATATCGTTTACAGGAAACAAGTCGAAAATAGGTCATCAACAAATTTGAAAAATGCGACAGAACATAATATGGGGGTACCAAGGCGAAATCCCACGAAATTTTGAGACGACCTAATATACCAGAACAGGCTACTTACACGATGATTTGAGGAGTTACCACCACCACACTCGCTATATCAATAACCTGCCTATTCAGACACATAGATGAGGAATTTGAAGCGCTACCGCAGATATCTTGTACTTCGCAGATATCTCCCACATATCGCTCAAGAACACTGCAAACAATTTGGTACTTATTCTGTTTTAAGCCCTCACCACTCTCCATACTTCCTTCTGCACACCCACCCTCCGTTCCCCTCTCCCCCGGGTGATACATTTTTCAGTTTATTTTATTTTGCAAATTTTACCTTTAAACCTACTAATCCGCCTAGATAAACTATTAATAACTATAATCTGGAGTAACTTCATGGATTTTTTATGAGGCGTGGATTATATGTCAAGAAAAGAAAAAGATTTCTTTAACATTTATTAGAGGTTGACTAGATATCTTCAGAAAACCAGAAATTTAATAAATACAAGTAGGCTTATTAACTTAAATTTACAAAAGGGCATAAAAATGACATTGAACCAAAATTTTCAAAAAAAATTGACCTTCAGGGGGGGGCGGTTATACAAACGCAATAAGTACCAACAAATTTCCATCATATAAAAGCAAAACAAAATGTTTTAAAATATACATTTTCTGTTGTTCGACCTGAAATTTTCACTCTTTTTATGGGTTGTTAAAGACGTTTGTTGCAAAAGTCTTTTCAAAATTTACTAGTGGTTTAGTGGGTGCAATAAAGCATATCTAAAATGAGATAAAAAAAAATTGTTTTTAAGTTAGTTTGGATTCAAAAAAAATTACTTTTGAAAGACCAGTCTCAGCTTGAACAATTTTGGCCTTTGCAGTTGTTTTCAAAATATGGTTGCGAACGATGTGAGCTGAATCACACAACAAAATAACCAATGAAGTAGTGATTCTTGTCACCTGCAACCACTGTCTTCCCTGAAAAACAAGATATTTTGGGTCCCGGTGGTTGTTATAAAATTAAATTGTAACCTGATCCAGTCGGTGCCTGAAATAAAAATAGGTGAACATTAAATTCGAGGTTTAGTCATACTTACACATATCAGAACATTTTTTCCTTCATTCGCTTCCACAACCAACTCTTCCTGATAAGCTCTAAGATTCAATTTCTCTCTATTCATAGAACTCATTGTCGATATTTAGTGCACACTAAAATCTAATAATTTTGCAGATGGAAATCGAAATTTAAAACGCAATAAAGCCTCTTTTCATTCTCTATTAGAGGCAACATCTATCAGAAATCGGAAAAAAGCTGAGAAAAGATAAAATTTCTGCAAAATTTTGTGCGAAAGACACGTTGTTCAGCAGTCCCTTTTTCTTGGCATACGCTGCACTCTTTTTCAAAAAAATATCAAAAAATAAAACATATTTTAGAAATTGTAGTAGCATCAAATGGTCTCTTAAAAAGACTATTATTGAACATCTCTTTGCACAGTGCATAGCAGACACAACAAATATTTGGGTGGTTGCTTTTTTGGCGTTCAGCTAATATTTTTTAGCAATGACTCAAATTATTGTCTGACAAATATGCCTTCTTATTCCCCGAAAAAATTTTCTTTTTAGGCGATTTAACACTCCGATCCTCGAGCGTGACTTTTGCCTCTCTGGATGCAGAATTTCATGGGGAACACGATGGTATTTTCAGATTTTTTTTTCAAATCTAAAAGGTGGTTCAAATCGGCCTTTGAAACATGTGACCCATACACCGGGTACTACAAACTTAGATACGGCTGTAACTTTTTTCTTAGACATAATTTTGATCTATTTTAAAAACCAAAATGTTCCCCATGAGCCTATCTATGTTTTTGTAGTTGCATAAGTATCAGTTTTGTTATAAATAAGAATGAAACTAGGCAAAGGTCCCTAAAATGTGACCCTAAAAAGGTTAAAAACTGCAGTTATTTTACAAAAACGCTCATACCTTTCATTATATTGATTTTCTGAAATTACATTTTATGGCATCTAAAAGAACACATTCTGCGCTACAAATGATGTGTGATTTTATCATACATGACCTTCAGACAGACTCAAAAAACAATGTTAAAAGTCCCTCTGGGGGATATAAAGATTTTAAGGATTATCTTTTAGATACCATAATTGTTATCTCTGCGCATCCTGTTCTGACCATTCATTATTCCGTGTTCTATTAAGCATTTAGAATCGTTTTAAAAATATTTCTTGTCGTATTTGGGCGAAAAAAGTTCAAAAGGCGCGAATTTGAATTTTCGGTCAAAAATTTTAGTAATGTTTCTAATTTTGTTCATGTCTTTGAGCTGGTAAATGACAAAATTATGATCTTTAGCTTTTTGTAGTTAAGTGAACAAAAGTAAAATATAGACGACCTGGCACACACACACGAGACTTGTGAAAGGGGTTTACTTTATTCAATCGAGAGCCACAAGGGCTCTCACACATACAATGCAAATGAGGAGATGCTATAGGATTCTGGATGGTCCACTCTTTGCTGAGGCTGGCTAGTTTCTTCCCTTGACTTGAGAGCTCGCTGGATTCCTTGGCTTGACACTTGACTTAAGACTGCTGGACGAGGAGAGGACCCATCGGCTGGTTGACTGATTGACTGAGGAGGAGCGGAGCGGATCCTTTGGCTTGCTGGCTGATGAACGGATAGACGACAATGGCTGCGGCTTCTTGACTTCTGGAACATCCATAGGCCCTTCATGTTTAAGGTCCGCCGACCCTTTCATAGTCTCTGTGTGTTGCTTGTCTTCTACCCAGAGGAATGTGGATCTCATGAGAGAGGATATGCCTTCGATCTGAACAGGAATCAACTACCTTTGCGGAGAGTTACGAGACTCACACCCAATAGTCTTAATACCTAACGGCACTCCAGAGAGTGATGGTTCCTTACTAATTGCTACCCTTTTAGGTACAGGATTTAATCTGACTGCACTTAGGTTCAGGTCCTCGACCTAGGATTACTTTAGATGCACAAGCCATGTCAATTGGTCGCTCAGCTTCCAACTTACTAAAACTCAACTCACGACCAGATCCAGAGAGTGAAGATCGGACTGGCATAACTGGACCACCAAAGCTGAGTCAACAGGAGCGAGGAGGCTTTGAAAGCGAACAATGCGATAGAACAGAATGCGAAAGTGCGAATGTGCTGCGTGCAGTGTGGGGAATACAGTTAATTTTAACTGGATTTTGAAAATTAGTTAAAAATAACTAATTTGAGAAATAGTTAATTTTAAATGATTTTAAATTTTAGTTAAAATTAACTGAAACCCAAATCCAGTCAAAAATAGTTAAAATTCTTTATCTTTTTGCTTCTTTTGTCTTTTTTTGGTACTTTTCGGTGTTTTTAGTGCTTTTCTCGTGCTTCTCATGGTGCAAATCTTCCAGGATGACTAGTTACAGTCATAAAAAAAGAAAAAAAATTTTGCCTCGTGCCAGACTCGAACTCGAGCAAAAATTTTTTTTTGGCCGCCCTTCACCACTAGGCCATAGAGACTAGAGTTGCTGAAATGACCGGTCATTTTCTAAAGTGGTCATATGACCGGTCATTTTCTAAAATGACGTCATTTTCTGTCATTTTCCTAATTTTACATGCCTTTTGCAAATAGTGCTAATTGCTGTTCAGAAACGCTTTATTGATCGAAACAAATACATTCGTACACATACATCTTTTCACTCTCAACTGAAATCATCCATAAGCAATTCATGCATTTCGCTCGAGATATTTTCTTCTTCATTTTCATTTGCTTCCTCCGGCATCTCCGAATCAACTCCTTTCTTGAAGAGATCCCTGTATTCTAGCAGTAGATTGTGCTTGATGAAGACAACTTGGCTGGTGGTGTCGACCTTCATTCTGGAGAAACCACACATAATCATCAACATTATTAAGGCAAAAGTTAGAAAATAAAAAACCTGTTGCGGAGCTTCGTATGGATTCCACCTCTCAGAGACCAGTTCCTCTCAGTAGGGCAGCAGAGATTGCCACATTGTTAAGCATTTCCACCACTTTGCAGAGGAATGTTTCAGAAAACCAGGCCTTCCACCACGTAAGCGCATTCATCGTGCTCATGGCGTCCAAGCGTAGCTCCTGTTGTCGATAGCAAAGAGTCCAGTTCCGGCCAACCACTGAGCCCATTCCGTTATCACCTGAAATATGCCCTTATCAAAGTATCAACACACATGAATGTAGTTCCCGCTTCTGCTTCCCTTCCTGCAAACACCGGGTTCTTAAGGCACTTGTTGGTCAGCAGCACGATTGCCTTTGTTTGTCTTCATTGATCAACGACTGACCTCTGTCTGACGGCTCAAGTAGGTCGAGAAGGTGTGCCACATCTGTTTTGCCAAACTCCTCACGGATGTCCAGAATCTAAAACCAATACATGATAATAGAAATTATCCGATAAAATTATTACCTGTATCAACTCTTCCCTAATAAAATCTACGAATCCACTGTTTTCAATAGTAGCTCGCGACAAAGAGAAGGCTTCTCGGATCTTCTTGTAGCATCTAAACAAGCAACACAATAGATGCCCGAATATCAGATAATATTACCTTGAATTTGCAGTATCCAACGAATGCTTTCTTTCCTCTGCTGTTGGTCTCTTCCTTCCGCTCGTAATAGTTCCACTACCAGGCAAGTGGCTTTTTCATCAAAAAGGCGATCTGAAATCAAGGCAATGAGGAAATATAGTAATGAAGCAATAACATTCAGCAAACGACACATGGGAACGATCCTAACGTCGACCGGTTCAAAAGAAAGGAGAACTAGAAAATGACCAAAATCTATATGACCAGTCATTTTGTATTAAATGACCGGTCATATGACGTCATATGACCGGTCATATGACCGGTCATTTGACCGTTCAGCAACTCTAATAGAGACTCATCTCTGAGAGAGACCAGACCGATAACATATATTAACATGGATTTATTTTCTCGCTTTAGTGTGCTTGCATCCGTTAACTACAGCAACACTTATTCACTTGAGACAGTTGTACAAACAGAAAATTGCTTAATATTTTGCAAAATAAATCCATGTTAATATATGTTATCGAAATGGTCTCTTTCAGGGATGAGTTTCTATGGCCTAGTGGTGAAAGGTGGCCAAAAAAAAACTTTTGCTCGAGTTCGAGTCTGGCATGAGGCAAAAAAAAATTTCTTTTTTATGATTGTAACTAGTCATCCTGGAAGTTTTGGACCATGAGAAGCACGAGAAAAGCACTATAAACACCGAAAAGTACCAAAAAGACTAAAGAAGCAAAAAGATAAAGAATTTTAACTATTTTTAACTGGATTTGGGTTTCAGTTAATTTTAACTAGAATTTAAAATTATTTAAAATTAACTATTTCTCAAATTAGTTATTTTTAACTAATTTTCAAAATCCAGTTAAAATTAACTGTATTCCCCACACTGGCTGCGTGCAAGCTCGAGACTTCTCACCAGACACCCAACTTGATAGCTGGAAATGAGAGAGGAATTAATAATCAGAACGGGATGAATAAATATTATGCTAACTGATTAGACTAGCAGAAGAGATAGAAACAGTTGTAAGCGTTTGAGGCGCTTATTGGTTATTGTCGTGCCAAGATTTGGCGCGAATTCAAATAAGTTGTTTTGGGTTATTGTAGGGTTGGGTAATTCTCCGGAGAAATACTTTCCGGGTAATTACTCGGGTAATTACCCGGGTAATTACCGGTAATTACCCGAAAAGCGGAGAAATACTATTTGCTGATACCTAAACCATCTGGATGGTACCCAAACCACCGGTATGGTACCTAAATCATCTGGATAGTGCCCAAACCATCTGGATGTTACCCGAAACACCTGGATATTACCCAAACCACCTGGATGGTACCCAAATCACATGGATGGTACCCAAACCATCTGGATATCACTCGAAACACCTGGATATTACCCAAACCACCTGGATGGTACCAAATCACATGGATGGTACCCAAACCCCCTGGATAGTACCCGAACCATCTGGATATTAATTAAAACACCTAGATGATACCTAGACCATCCGGATGATACCTAAACCAAAAAATTTCTGGCTGAGTAGGGTAGGTGGATTAAGTGAATGGTGAAAAAAGTGATAAAAAATGAATGGTTGAAAAAAAAATAAAAAAGTGAATGGTTAGTGGCGATTGTGATATTGTCGACCATAATTGCCATTAAATAGTCTATGAAGAAAGCAATTATACTTGTAAAATAAAAATATTCAAAATATATCAGCGTAAAATGAAGAAGATATCGCAGAAAATAAAATAATGAAAAAATGTATCAGCTGGGAGTCGAACCTTCGACGTTTAAAAGGAGACCAGTAGTGTAAAGGAAAAGCATGGCTCAAGCGGGAAGTGATTCCTGCATAATTAGGAAGTAAATATTGCCTCCCGAGCAATAAATACTAAAAAATAGTATTTCTCCGATTTTTCTCTACGGAGAAATACTTAGTATTTCTCCGGGTAATTACCCGGGTAATTACCCGGAGAATTACCCGGGTAATTACCCATCACTCAACCCTAGGTTATTGTTTGAATTAAGTCAGGTCTTAAGTGACTTTTGGCAAATTACAACAATTCTTTGATATTGCTTTTTCGAAAAACTGATTCTTGTCGCCAGTTTCTTTTATGGTTAATTTTTGTTTTGACTAGGGTTGTTACACAGTTAACTCGATTTTTTCTAAAATTTTGACCTTCTTTCTTGTTTTTATGCTATTTTTTCTCTAAAAATTTGAGCACTTTACCCCACGTTTGAAAGCCTAGGATGTTAGCTACCCAATGGTATAAAAATTTCTTGGTTTAGTTCACAAAAATGTATATATTTTATTACAAACACTTTCGAATTATTTCGAACTATTTCGAATCAAAAGTTCGAAAATAATTCGAAATAATTCGAAAGTGTTTGTAATAAAATATATACATTTTTGTGAACTAAACCAAGAAATTCTTATACCATTGGGTAGCCAACATCCTAGGCTTTCAAGTGTGGGGTAAAGTGCTCAAATTTTTAGAGAAAAAATAGCATAAAAACAAGAAAGAAGGTCAAAATTTTAGAAAAAATCGAGTTAACTGTGTAACAACCCTAGTTTTGACAATTGTTGTAATTTGAATTGGCGGGGACCCAAATACATTTTTCGCTAAGGGACATTTCAAAAGCATCTTTTATCTTTGATATTGCTTTTTTCGAAAAACTGATTCTTGTCGCCAGTTTCTTTTATGGTTAATTTTTGTTTCTGGTGACTTTTTTCGTTTTATTTTTTGTATCTTCAGGTGAGTATCATCGACTACGATTGCAGGATAGCTTTACTTAGACTAGCAAGACCGCAAAGGTTATGACTTGATTGGACAGCAGCAGGACAGTGAACTCTAATTTACTTTTACTTTTTAGCTTCATTTTTTATTAGTAGAAATTATTATTTCTGTTTTTAGGTCTTCTGGTCAGGTAACTATTTTTTAGTAAATTGAATTCACTGCGGCTGCATATGGCCGGACAAAGACATCAGTATTTAGCGTCTGATTCGTGAATTAACCACACACTTAAATTTTTTCTCTATGGAAGCCACTGACTTTGCCGGCTGTATGTGGTTGCAGTTACGGTTATTTGCACGGCCCGTTTTTGACTTTGTACCGTATCTTTCAAAATGCTCTACTGGCAGGGCTGAAAACAATTTTCACCGAAACGGGCCGCCGTGCATATGCCAACGTAGTGTATATCTATATGCCTTCGTGCTCCATCCTAAGGCAGTATGGCTAGACTTCTGTAACATAATTGTCGGAGCACGTTAGCTTGATACAAGAGGCTGCCTAGCGAAAGTGATTACAAGTCACAGATCATACCTAAATCGTCTGCTATACGAATATCCCTAATTTTCAGGTACAATGGGCTATGCAGGTATCTTATTCTCGTGAACTAATTTATCTTTTAGTGTTTCTTCTGAAATGTTAATGCAGATCCTGAACGACCGTTCGCTCTTATACCTGATTTTTTTTCTCGACGACCGTAATTTTTCGGGCACGGATACGAGTGTTATCGCACTAAAAAGGTTATGTAACAGCCAGGTAGTAGTCACTAAAATAGTTACTAGAGTTGTAGAAATTCCCGGAAATATAGAAAACTCGGGAACATTGGGAATATTCCCGGGAATATTCCCAATATAGGGGAAAATACCGGGAAACCCGGGAATATTCCCAATGTTCCCGGGAATATTCCCGGAAATATTCCCGGGAATATTCCCATTGTACAACCCTATTAGTTACTTTTTGCTATGTGAATCTATCCAGAAGCCACCCAGAAGTCGATGATACTCACCTGAAGATACAAAAAATAAAACGAAAAATAGTCACCAGAAACAAAAATTAACCATAAAAGAAACTGGCGACAAGAATCAGTTATCCGAAAAAGCAATATCAAAGATAGAAAAAATACTTTTGAAATGTTCCGTAGCGAAAAATGTATTTGGGTCCCCACCAATTCGAATTACAACAATTGCTGGCCTTGCACGAGCATGGTCCTTTAAGCATCCAGTTATTAGTCAAGATCCACAGGCTGATCTCGCTGAAGCACTTTACTTATTTTCATGTTCCAGATTATGGGATCCAACGCTCGAATCTACCGAAGTGCCTGCATGTCGGGTATTCCTCCGTATGGTTTCGTTCCGCTCCTTCAGTCCGCGATCCCACTTCGCCGGTGAAGAAGTTTCTCCAGCTAGTTCTCTATTGGTGCGCGCCATGGGTGAATGGGAAATATCCAAGAATCGTCCTGCCTCCAGCCGTTGGTTTCCTCAGCCAAAGTCAAGTTTGGTCGAGCTCCAGTCGTGCCTTCTGCTGATGCGGTAGAAGACGAATCTCCAGTTTCTCTAGTCAAAAGTCTCTTATTGTTTAATTGTATTGTACTTCCAGATAATTCCTATGTTTTTGTATCACCATGGTGCACTAATAAAGAGACCAGTGGGGAAGCGTCTTTTCTTACTTTAGGCTCAAAAGAAAGCTGAGATTCAGCGCTACAGACTGAGAAGTGAAGTTGGTGTTGCCACACAGAATTTTGGAGTTTTAACACACAAAATAACACGGGTTAGATTTAAATCTTTTTACAGCTTTTAGTTTTTATTGTGAAATTTTTTAAAATTTTCGCTTATTTTGAAATTTAATCCAACAACTTAGTAGAACGAGTTTTGGGCTATCCGATGCACTTTAGAACGAGACTGGGTCACAACAAAATTGAAAATTTTGCGCGAGACGAAGTTTTTACTGATTTTAGTGCTCGGAAAAGGACCCCCGTTATAGAACTGCTTTATTACTCATGTTTCGCATTTCCATTATTCGCAATTTTTATCTTAACACCGGCGTTACGCCGGCATTTAAATTTTCTGGCGCTTCATAAACGCCAGCCAAACGTCGGCGTTTAGCTGGCGTCACGCCATAATGAAAACAAACGCCGGCCCTAGAACAATCCTGCTCTACCCTTGCCTAAGCCTAAAATGTACACCGAGGGTGGGCAAGTCGAAAAGGGGTAATAAGCCAAATAGAACTAGTACCCACATACACATGTTTATACCACACTGTTTATACGTGGAAGACACTCCATAGTGAAAAATATTCAAAATTGATCACTTTTTTATATGAGACCGAAATTGAGTCAAAAAATAGACTTAAAATTCCCTAAGAAGTTCGTCTGGCTTGGATGAGTTGAAGTCAAAATTTTTTTGAAAAAAGTACAGGGTGTCCCAGAAAAAAAACCCTAAACTTTAAGAGGGCCGCTGGACCATTTTATATTACATTTTTTCTTAAACTTTATGTCATTTTGGAGCTCTGCAAATTGTCTAACTGATGGTATGAAATTTTTTTACTGCTGGAAAAAACATGGATATATTCACAAAAAAAATCTCAAAACCTCAGTTTCAAATCCTGGAATTCTCAGTTTTTGTTAAAGTTAAGAATTTGTAACTAATTTCCAGGGTGGTTTTTGAGCCAATTTTTTATCGCAAAAGTGTTTAGAACACATTATTTTGTAGCTCTTGCGTTCCTCTTTCGATTGGTACGTAAAACTTTTATATTGTTTTTTGAAAAGTCACCATTTGGCACTTAACACATTTTAGGTCATTTTAGAAGTTGACAGGCATTTTAAAAAATTGGACTGTTTCATTCTGAGTTTTTTTCTTCAAAAGGCCATATCTCAACACTCAGATTTTATTTTTCGTCCTGTCAGATGAATTTTGTATATCTTGATATGCGCTAGATCATAGAATCAAAAGTTTTTAAAAATTTGTGAATTTTTTGGACTTATACATGCTTTAACAAAAAGTCAAAATTCCGGGATTCGAAATGAAGGTTTTGAGATTTTTTCTGTGAATATATCTCTGATTTTTTTCAAGCAATATAAATTTTTACACTATTAGATAGAGAATTTGCAGGGCTACAAAATGACATAAAGTTTAAAAAAGTGTAATATAAAAATGGTCTAGCGGTCCTCTTGAAGTTTAGGGGTTTTTTCTGGTGCACCCTGTATTAATTCTTTTAACGGAAACTTTTTAGAAATGTTTCTGGTATCATATTGAGCAGAAAAAACGTAGCTTACAACGTGTATTTGGGTCTCTTTTTTCAAATTTGGGGTTAGGGGGATGGGTAAACGGGATAAGTACCGAACAAAACAAGTAGTAGACAAAGGCGAAGTCGGAGCCACCAAAGCATCTTCAAAATGATTTACCAGAGCTTTTTCCTAAGCATTAAAACAGTTGTACAGTCAACTCTCTCATTAGCGTACACGTGGGACCACTTTGGTTGGTTTTGACTAAAACCCTTCATAAAGTACCCTCTCCTTAGTGTGCACTTGAAGCCGGTCCCGACTAAATAAAAGACACTCTCTTTAGCCACCAACTTTCGCGATTTTTTTTTCGAAAATTCGGCTGTCTCATTACGAAAAGTAGCTGTTTTTACTTAGTTTTATCTCATTTGAACATTGTGGTCTCTGAATCAGGGCTGGCCGGTGTGTGGCTTTTTGAGCCACATTAAAGGACCTGAATCTCTTACGTGTTTTTTGTTGTTGGTCAGTAATTGTTTGTTAAAAGATAGGTTTAATTAAATAAAGAATATTCTAAGCAGTTTGTTGTCAACCGGTTTTTCCTATGTTCTTATTTAAAATGCCTTATTTATTCTAATAGGAGCCCATGGGTGCTTATTAGAATAATGAAATTTTTCAAACTTCAAGTGGTCTGAAATTTCTGTTTTATTTAGTGTTTGAGCTCTGTAAAAGTAGCCTGTTAATTTTCGAAATTTCTCGCAGGCACTTCTTACACTGCTCACACAGTAAATGAAAACAGAAATTTCAGGCCACTTGAAGTTAGAGGGGTGGCGGGCTTATTAGAGAATGGGCTTCTATTAGAGTGGATACAGTAAGGAATTTTGACTAAAACTCTCATTAGTGTACAGCTCGCAAAATTAAGGTAAATTAAAATTCTCATTAGTGTACACCCCTATTAGTGTACACTCTCATTAGTGTACACCTGAAGCCGTTCCCTGGGTGCACACTAATGAGAGAGTCGACTGTACTTGGACAGCTGAATGCACTTACAAGGGAACACTCTAGGTGTTTTTTTCAATACAAATGGTGAACATGGTACAAATGGTAAACAACTTTTATAAAATGTTCACCATGGTCGGTTGATAGCGCGAAAATAGTGAGAACAGGCGCCTAGAAAGTGTAAAAAAATTCTTACCACGCCCCCTCTTGCCACAATAACAATACTTTAGAGAAAAATTGGTGTAGTTAGTCCATAAATAGTTGTTGAAAATTTTCATTTTTTGCATTGCAAAAAATGGCTAGAATAAAAATATTTGCTAAATCCCGATTAATGAGCAGAATTGACGGAACAACAAAGACGACAATTGAACACCATCATTGCTGACCAATACTCCCGGAACACCACGATGGCTGAAGACAGCATTCATTTTCTCAATCCGTGTTGCTGATAAAGTTGACGGCATAGTGAGATTTCCCCACAATTAGAGAAGCTGTCAACCAGGATCAGGAAAGACGGACCATTTAACGAGCTGGCAAGCTCTACCTTTACAAGTTGCCACGGCTTCATTGGAATAGAGCACGACTGGCTTGCTATGACTTTGCTAGCTTGCTAAACACACTGGCTTGCTATGCATACACACTGCACACAGCGAGGCACTACACGAGAGGAGGACAGTTTTTTCGCCTTGGTCCACCCTGTTGATTTTTTCTGTAATTTTAGGCTGTAATTTTCTAGGCCTTAGGCTCAGGCAAAGGTAGGCCAGCGTATGTCCCTCGCTGTAAGAGTAAGAACATAGAAAAATATGTTTGAGTCCGTCCTAACACACGCTGGACTATCCTTGCCTGAAATCTAAAGCCTAAAAACTCACAAAAAATTAACAGGGGGACCAAGACGAAAAATCAAGCCGCCAGTTGCCCTCCTACCGTATCCGTATAGGGCTGACAGCCAGTGTTGTTCGGGCACCGGCACTGCCCGGGAATAAACAGCGCCGGCGTTGAAAATTTTCGACCCGGCGCTGTTTTTTAAATGGCTATGGCTCCGGCGCTGTTTTCAAAATTGAACTGCCTTATATAAAAAAACATTTTTTTTTCTTAATTTTGAGCTAAATTATTTCAATTTTTGTGCTGTCATTTCTATTTATTTTTTCCTTGATCTTCAAGTTTACTACTTCATTGAATATAACAAAGGCGTGGGGAGTTTATATGAATTGATATGAATACGGTAAGCTGCTTATCAATAAAAATAACAAAAAATTATTCATCCTTTCACTGTAAAAAAACATGCTGTTAATAAAAATACAGTTTTTTTTTAAAGTTTACATCAAAAACAGAAAGCGCTCGGCGATGGAACAACACTGCCGACAGCTACTCTAAGTTCGATTGCTTGACCTATCTTAGGCCAATAAAAGTAGGAGCCAGCCTTACCTTTTACTCGACAAAGTGCTGGATTTCCTTTATGCAATAAAAGATCAAAACAATCGAATTGGCAGTCCTAAAGATTATTATTTTTCAGATGCCATAGATCTGAAGATATAACGAAGCTTTGACATTTTGACTCAAAAGGCCTATCAAGACCTATTAATTTCATCATTTTTAGTGTTTGATCTCCCGCAGACCACATTTTTCTTTTGATAAACAATAGAGCAGTAAATGCATGGAATCACTGCCTTATTTCACTGTTATGTTTTGCTGGCTGTATTTCAGTGAAAGACCCTTCAATGGTGCACAGTGGTTTGGGGTGGAGTGCAGGTGATGCAATCCCACGTGAGTGTGCCCCCTTTTGTCTATCTTCCGTCAAACTCCACCTTCTTTACCTACTCTACCCATTCCTAGTTTTATATCTGATGAAAATAAATATTTAACTACATTTTTGAACTGTTAGATTTTTTGACCAAAAATTCTGTATATTCTATTGCCCAATAAACACAATGGTTAGTATTTTGGTAACACTGTTAAAAAAAATTACCTCAAATACACAAATTTCTTGTGTGGTATTTAATTTTGCACTTTTCGAAATCTCAGTTAGTCAGTTAATAGCTTGTTGGAAAGCTGAGATTCAGAGCTACGAGATAGTTAAAAATAGATTTGAAAATCAGCGGGAACAAAAGAATTTTTCAAAATTTCCGGCAGAAAAGGAGCTATTCCAGGGTCGAAAAAAATAACACTCATAAAAATAATAATACTGTCTGACAACCCATCAGTACCAATATAATTATAATAACTTTTTTCATCCGATGTTTTGGTTTCTTAGCATGAAAAAGTTTTTCTAAATTATATTTTTTTTCGTACATACAGTTTTTTGCAATTGTTTCTCTATGCTAAATTACAGGTGACCCATAATTCACAAAAAAATGAGGCTGAGAGCAAGCTTATAGCCTTTCATCACATTCGATTCTGGGTTGGAAATGCCAAACAAGTATGTCTTGCTATCAAATATTTAAACACATTTTTAATTATTATAAAGTGCAGGCTGCATACTGGTATTGCGCCAATTTCGGCTTCCATCCATTTGCCTATAGGGGCCTGGAAACTGGAAGTAAATTTCAAATATTGTACAAAATAAATGATCTCAAAAATTGCAGATCGCCACGTTGCCTCTCACGCAGTTAGACAGGATAAAGTAAACTTTTATAATTTTCTTTAATTTTTTGTTTAAAGGGGCATACCAGCGCGTTACACTGCAATTAAGGCAGGGCCAGCAATTTGTTCCTCTCACAACTATTTTCTACAAGCGTTCTACCTGATCCGACGAAAGTTTTCTGCCTACTTTTTCATAAATATCAGATTTGAGTTGAAACGATTGACAACAAGGATGGTTTTTGAAAAATTGCTGGTCTCCGCCTCAATTTGCAGCGTATGCCTCTTTAAGTACTAGAAATAAGTGAATTTTTTAGATAGTGTTTATCTTTGAAACAGCTCTTTTGCCAGACAACCATGAAATCGGTGATCATCTTGTGCAGCATGGAGATGGAGTCAAAGATGTGGCTTTTGAAGTGGACAATCTGGACTGGATCATGGAACATGCCAAGAAAGAGAATGCCACAATAGTCCAAGACATAACTGAGGAGACTGATGAATTCGGCAGTATCAGGAAAGCATCTATACAAACTGTATGTTTATTTCTCCTGAACAATAGAAGCAAAATTATATTATTTACAGTATGGAGACACCATCCACACCCTGATTGAGACCAGCAAGTACAAGGGAGACTTTCTACCTGGCTTCAAAACTTTGCCTTCCTCCTCCCTATTCCTGGAAAGCCTGCCTAATGTTGGGCTTAACTTCATAGATCACTGTGTGGGAAATCAACCTGACTTGGAGATGGAGTCGGTGGCTCAATGGTATGAGAAAGTGCTTCTATTTCACAGGTAGTTTGTTTGGATTGTAGACAGGATGATATGGACTTCTACCAATAAAATAAAAGTTGGTGCCGGTTTATCAGTGGTTCATTTTGTTCTAATTATGTGCTGGGCAACCGAATCAGGCTTTTTCACAACGCCGGTTTACTTTAAGTGTCGGTTTATATGGGTGCTGGTTAATGGAGAGTGAACTGTGTCGAAGCAAATAAAATTATAAGATCCATTTATAAACCAAAAAAAATATCCAAATTTTTTTATTTTTAACAAAGTTTTGACATTGTTTGTCACGCAAAATAATAAGAGCAGAAGAGTTTGCATTTTTGGCTTCATTGTTATTAGACAACAAAAATCTTGTGTTAGGCGAAAAGATCATATTGGTGCGGAATTATGTGAAAAGGGTAACAAATAAGGGAGTGGACATGAAAGCGCAACAAAAAATAAAAAAAACTTGCATGAAAACAACAGGGTTAACTAATGCGAATATCAAAAAAGTTTGCAAAAAAATCAACAAAGCGTACCAAGGCAACATTTCTTGGAAGTGGTGCAAACACATATAGAGCCGCAAAGTCTATAGCTAACTTTTTCCTTACAGGTTTTGGTCGGTCGACGACTCAATTATACAGTAAGCAATATTTTTGGTGTTTCTATTTCGAAATTTCATCACCATGATTTGCAGCACCGACTACTCAGCACTTCGATCGAGTAAGTAGACCAACAAACATAATCAATTGTAGTTAATCAATCCACTTTTTCAGTTGTTGTGACCAACAAAGAGGAGACTATCAAAATGCCAATCAATGAGCCGGCTCAAGGCAAAGGACACAAAGCTGTTTCCCAGATACAGGTAGGTATTCTGTCAACCTTAATTGATGATGAATGAAGTCACATGTTGGTCTCTTATCTAATGGTTGGCTGACAGCAGCTGAGAAACGATTACACCGAAAATTAAGGAGAAAGTATTGCCCGCTACCAAAGTATTGCTGTGCTTCAAATTATTTTTGCTCAAAATTGTTTTCTCAAAACTTTTGGCTAGTTTTTTTTGAAGTTGGGTTGACCCTTCCGCGTAGTAGATAATGTCGAAAACAAGATTATTATGTGGTCTCCTGGATTTGGGCCTTATACAGACTGAATCACAAGGGCAACCATGCGAAAATCGTGGTTTTGACATTATATACAGTCCAACCTCGATATAAAGGCCCCACCTCAAGTTTGTTCCCACCTAGGGTCCGACACTTTTTTACCCTGATTTTTGAATTGTTTTGTGAGTTGTCTTTGGCTAGTCCAGTCCTAAATATCGTAAGAATTGCGATTTCGCCGATCGTTTTTCAAATAAAGAATAATTTTGCCGAAAAGATTCGCGGGTACTTGATATAACGGCCCCCTATTTTAAAATTAAGAGGGCCGTTATACCGAGTACCGCGGATCTTTTCGGCAAATTATTTTTTATTTGAAAAACGATTGGCGAAATCGAAATCCTTATGATATTTAGGACTGGACTAGCCAAAGACAGCTCGCAAAACAATTCAAAAATCAGGTTAAAAAAGTATCGGACCCTAGGGGGAAACAAACTTGAGGTTGGAGCCGTTATATCGAGGGTTGACCGTACCAACAAAAATTTTGTTTACCGTATTTACTGTTGCGTGCAGATCTCCCAAGTGGGCAAAAAATCAGCATTCATAATGGCTGATTTATCAGCCAAAAATTTTTAAAATGCAGTTTCACCATGTTTTTAACTGAAATTTAGCCAAAATTATGCCCTCGGTGCTGTCAAGTCCCTCAAATTTAATGCTGAATCAAAATGTAGAAACAGAATTTTTTGTTTATTGGTAATTGCTAAGTACAGACCATTTTAAAAAGCACAGATTTTGCAAATTTTCGAAAATCTGTGCTTTTTTAAAATGGTCTGTACTCAGCAATTACCAATAAACAAAAAATTCTGTTTCTACATTTTGATTCAGCATTAAATTTGAGGGACTTGGCAGCACGGAGGGCATAATTTTGGCTAAATTCCGCTTAAAAACATAAACTGCATTTTAAAATTTTTGGCTGATAAATCAGCCATTATGAATGCTTATTTATTTGCCCACTTGGGAGCCCTGGTTATATTGCAAAGCTCCTTTGATCGGGTAGCCCTTGTAGATCATTAAAAAATGCGCCCGATTTCAGAAAATGCAGTAAATAAAAAGCCGTTTTTTGAAATCGCCTTAGGGAATTCAAGAGCACTGGTCGCTTACCAGTTGAATTCGGTCTTTATCTTGTTGTCCAATGTAATTTTATAAAAACTAATTTTCTGCCATATCTAGCTATTATTTATTTTTACAAAACTTTATAAATTATATTTTAGGAATATGTAGATTATTACGGCGGTGCTGGTGTGCAGGTAAAATAATTTTCAAAAATTGTCACTATATAATTTTTGTTTATATTAGCACATAGCCTTGAACACCAACGACATAATCCTAGCAATCACAGCCCTGCGAGCACGTGGACTGGAGTTCCTGTCAATTCCTAAAAGCTATTATGACAACTTGAGAGACAGGCTCAAGGCTGATAATGTTCAGATCAAGGTAAATTTATCAGAAATATTAATAAAATATATCTTTTTCAAAATCGAAAACTTCAAGTGCTGGTCAAAAAATAATTAGCACTTAGTTTTATTTTTGAAGAAGAAGGATCATTTTATCTGGCGCTCATTGCCATTTGGAAGGGAAAATATATATTTTGACTAAAATTTCAAAAATAAAAAAGGTTTGAGCTTCTGAAAAAGGACAAATCTCTTTAAAAAGGACAGATGGCGGTCCTGGGTTTATTTTAATAAATTTTATAAAGCTCAAACCCGATATAACGGCCCTACAGCAGAGTTGTCGTTGTATCTAGGTTCAACTGTACCGTATTATTCAATTTGAAAAATTTGAATAATTTGCAGGAAGACATGGACAAACTTGAAAAGTTGCACATCCTAGTTGATTTCGACGAGAATGGCTATCTGCTGCAAATATTTTCGAAACCTTGTCAGGACCGCCCGACCCTCTTTATTGAGATTATCCAACGACACAACCATCAGGTAAATCTCATAATTTACAAACTCCTTCAAAAATATGAATTTATAAAAAAGCTTTGTTAATTAATGCAGGGCTTTGGTGCCGGTAACTTCAAAGCTCTGTTCGAGTCGATTGAAATGGAGCAGAACAAACGAGGCAACTTATTCTATAATGATGTGGAGGTCGGCGGAAAAAGAATATAACTGAACTCACCCCTCCCAAATAGCATTTTGACTCTTTTCAACCCATTTTTAGTTAATTGTGTGTATTTGTAGATGTTTTGGAACTATTAGGTCATGCACAAAGTTCGTAGCTCCCTGTAACTCACTTTTGAAACAAAAACTTTTGAAATGTACAGGCGGGCCAAGGCAATTTCGCAAAAAAAAAATTTTTTGAATCCCAAATCTGATTACGGCAAACATATTGAACATGAAAAAATATTATTAGTCATAAATATCAGATTTGCTATGTAGTTGGTGAAAAAGGGAGCTTCAGAGCGGCTACGAACTTTGTGAACAACCTAATATTCGACCTGATGGTATTCATAAATAGTCAAAAATAATTTTTTTAAATTTCCTATTTGCAGGCCACTATATAGAATAGTTCCAATGTTTTGATTATATAATGGTTGAATAATAAACATGTATATTTTGAGAACAAAGAATTAAAAAACAAAAATGACTATTACCAAACACAAAGTAACTATAATGTAGATTAGCACACCAACATTCCTAAACACGGCCATTGTGTCGATATACTGTTCTTCTGATTCCAGAGCATCTTAAAATGTATAAATATTTGTATTCTAATCTTGAGTGTAATGACGACACCTGTCAGTCGTAGTTGCACTTCTGCCAAAAAAAAAGTGCCGCCCTATGAAAAATTTGCCGCCGACACCTGGCAACGACACCGGGCTTTTTTTAAATGCCTGTGGGGCCCCATGAGGAGCACCCCGGGGAGCATGACAAGACCACTCCTATCTGCCTTGGGAAAAGACAAAAAATTTCAAAAAATTTTGGTAGCACTTCCGAAAAAAATCAACTTTGCCCATATAGATTTAGTAATTTTTACCATGCTTTAAGCATTTTTGAGAAAAGGTGTCGAAATGAAAGAGATTGCCCCCCCCCATACGACTATAGGACGCTTTTTTGCCTTGGTCCTCCCTGTTATTATTTTTTGCATTTTTCCAAATCACTATATTTTCAACAATATTTCGGTCGTTTTCACATTTAATCTTCGACCATAATTGCTTTGAAAAATTGATTGTAAAGGAAGCAATAAGAAAGCAGGAATAAGATGATCAGTCAAAACTGAAATGTGCGAGAAAAACGTAAGGGGGGACCAAGGCAACAAAGGCGTCATATTGTCGTATAGGACCGAGTTTTTAGAATCGCAAAAACAATACTGAAAACAGTAGCTTGCGCGAATCGCAATGTCGATTTGCAAAATCGACACAATTTCGAAATTTCTGAACACTGATAAAAACGCACCTTTTCCAATCGAAATGTATTTGAGCAACCATTTGAATCTATCTGCATATTCTGTTGGAATTTTTTGCCTTTTTTCCGCAATTTTAAGAGAGCACAAGTGAAGTGCCAGAGTTATTGTAGTCATCACTAAACAATTTTCATCTTTAACAATAAAATGTCGACCCAAACCATGAGAATTCAACTCACATAGGAGGGCATTGTCGTATTGCACTGAAACCAGAATTTACTACAAAAAACCGAAATCGAAAAATTCAAACCAATTCTGGGCGAGGTGTCTTCAACCACTGGCGGCAACTCTTTGATAGCGTCTCTCAGAAAAACACTTTGAAGGAAAAAGTTGGCCACTGTGATCAGGATTGAATGCTCTGGTTTGGGCAACAGGAAAGAAAATAGGTTGAGCAAGCTGGACACAAATGAAGGCAACGCCAGCGCCACCCAGAACAAGTTGGCGTTTCTAAAAGGACTAATTATTTTCAAGTATGAATAGCAAAGTCTAACCTTTTGAGCTCAATCCATACTAAAATGAGTGTCCAGGTGTTCTGTGCTTCCCAGCCAGTAGCTGGGCGGTCAGTCCCATACTTTTTGTTGCGGTAGTAACTAAAATTAGAAATGGTTTAGGAATTAAATTTTTCGATCCATTTTTTAATACAAAACAGGTAGGTATCAGAGCAGGTAGGTATTTTATTGCCAGTTTAAAACCAGTTTTTGGGCGCTACTCGGTTTAACCTCCCTATAATTTTTAGGATTAGCAATTAGGCTAGCCGTTATGTTTAGGCTTTGGGCGCTAGGGCTGAGGTTTAGACTTAGGCTTGGGCCCTACGCCTGAGGCTGAGGGACAACCAGTACTAATTTCAGCATTTTTCAAAAAAAAGTGTGGTTTTAGGGGTGCCTGAAAAATTATTGTGGGGTTTTTGCATTTGGCTCGTATAAACACCCGAGCTTAATGTTAAAAGGCCAAAGCTCAAGAAATTGTAACTTATCATTTTTGATCGTGAGCAGACCAAAATTTGGGTAAAGGAAAGATTCGTCAAATTGTTTTGACTTCCCGCCACTTCAAAATTTGAAAAATTTGATTGTTTTTTTTTAAAATATGAGTTCAAAACTGCTTAAGCTAACCTCAAATTTGAAGTTACAGAGAGTAGTTCCCAATCACTGATGTGCCTTTTCTCAGCTTGTTTGCCCCAGCCGAGCATTACAGACGGACTTAATGCATAGTATATCATCAATTCCACCTAATAATGAAGAAATAATTAGCCATTAGGCTGCACAATAGCATTCACCAACCTCACTCATCACATTGGTGGTATATAGGCGAAGGGCACATTTCTGGACGTCTGAGGGATAGTCGCTTAAAGTGGTTTTTCACTAAAGTAAATCAGAAACAAACCAACCTGTAGTCAAAATGGCAACCAATTCGCATAGAAAAGGTGGGGTAGATTTCCACCTTTGTTGCGGTTGGTGACAGTGAAGTGCTAATGAGACGAAATATAAAACCCTGATTCAAAACAATAAAAAAGCTTACAGACTGGCATGAGACCTTTTGGAGATGTCGAAGTACTGGTTCACACCAGACACACTAAATACAACTGGTAATTATGGTTCTACAGTCTAAGCTCGAAATTGTTAATTTACAATAAACTAGTCCAAATATTTTATTTTTAAAATAGCGTATTCTCTCTAATAATCCACTGTGGGATTATTTTTGATGCCCAAAAAATCTTGAAATTAAAAATAAAAAGTGGCCCTAACTCTAACATACTAGTCAAAAAACGAGGGGTGTGGGCATACAGTGCGTTTCATAATTTTACAGGCACCCCCCTTTTTAGGTGTTTAGTGACATTTTTTAAAGAAAATAAAAAATCTGTCTTTACAGAAAGGATAAGCATAGTCGATAACCTAGTAATTATGCAAAATATTGGGGTGTTAGGTTATGAAAAAAAAAATATGACCGAAAATTCAAATTACCGCCGTTTCATAATTTTACAGGCAGCTAGACTAAGAAGCTTTATTTATAACATGATTCTTGTGTATTCTTAATTTTCACTAACTTTTTGTTAGCCCTCTTCCTTAGCTACAATTTGGTAGGTCAAACTTATTTTTTTGATCATTCTAAGAAAAGTTATGACCATAAACATGAAAACGTCGATTTCTAGTCAAAATAAAGAAAAATCTAAGGAAAATGACTGTTTGGCCACATAAATAATAGCTTTTCTCAATACTTGCACAGCCAAAAAAATCGGCGCCGGGCGCCTTGTCAACCAAGAACATCGGCGCCGGGTGCCATTGAGAAAATAGTTGGCGCCGGCGCGAAAAATGTGAAAATTTGGCGCCGCGCGCCAAGTAAAAACACAAGAAAAGTAGCTATGCAAATTATGGCGCTACTTGGATATACCCCTCCCCCAAATCAACTTTTTTCAAAGTGTTTCCAAACACCCTATATCGACCTAAAATGGCCTCAGGAGTTCAAAAAAGACATTATTTTTAAGTTCTGGTCAATAAAAAACTGAGTTTTGGGACCACCTAAAATCACCCATTTTGACCATTGTTAAAGGGATTTAGGTCTGTATTTGGGTGGAAATGGACCAAAAATGGGCCAATTTAGTACGAAAAAGAAGATGCTGAACATAGTTTTGTTGACTGGGGCCTACCGCATAAATAAACTCTGGTATGCATACATTTTTATGCATCCAGAGTCACTTTCGAGTGATTTGTGTGCGCATCTCAACCCCAAGCAACCAAGCCCTCTGCGCGCCCGAAGGGGGCGCAGGGGGCTTGGTTGGTTAGAGATGCGCGCACTCACTTACCTTAGACATAATTCCGAGCAAGACTCTTGATTAAAAATGCATAAAGAGACTCTTTTTGCCCAGCTCCAGTGACCAAAACATGATAAAACAGGTAAAAAGTCAAAATTTAAAAGTGTCTAAAACTCAATTTTTTATTGACCAAGACTTAAAAATTGTGTTTTTTTGAACTTCTGAGGCCATTTTTAGGTCGATATAGGGTGTTTGGAAACACTTTTAAAAAAAGTTGATTTGGGGGGGGGGGTATATCCAAGTAGGGTCCAAATTATTTATTTTAAATATTTTACATGTCAATCAATTCGCTATTATAAGTCAAAATGCTCTCGCTTTTCAAAAGTACGTGTCAGAACCGGGCGCCACAGTGTATCAAAATCGGCACCGGGCGCCGAATTAGATTCCTAAAGAAAATTTTGGCTCTCTTCTCTGTTGATGCTGTCATCCTTCGCTCTGGCCCTAGGTATCTTCTCTCTTTCGTTCCTGTTTTTTCAGCCCTCGTTTTAAATTGAATTATGTCTCTCTTTTCAGCCCTCGCCCGGTGTAAAATTCAACTCTGCAAAATCTGAAATTTTTTGAGAGAACTAAAGCTGTATGTGTCATAAAAGCTGAAAATTCCAAGATGATCAGTACAAAACACAGTTTAAAAAGCCTACCTCTATAATTTGAAAAGTTATGAAAAAGCACTGAAAAAGGGCGCCGGCGCCCGACTACGCAATTTTCGAAATCGGCGTCGGGCGTCCGGTGCCCCAATTTTTTCAAAATTTTCCGGGCGCACACCACCGCTCGTGCAAGTATGGGTGTGGGTTTATTAGAGAGAATACGGTATGTAAAATTCAAAGCTGCTGGCCGTTCCGGCCCTGGCCGTCTCGCCTGTTTTTTTGTGAAAATTTCGGGCGTGCATAGTCGAAAAAACTTGTTCGGCAACCAAAAGTACAGTTCATGCCTGGTCCCCACTGATACCGAGGCGTTCCACACCGAAAAAAATTGACCCCTGCGGACCGGGCCAAAATTACTTTCAACCAGACTGGGCCATGTTAATAGAACCATTGTTTGTTTTAAACCGATCTTTTTAATTTGTTTACTGGCTATTCACCGTTCCGTTCTTTCAAAAAAAATTAGGGTGGTCTTCAGCCGACCGTCTTGAGCCGGCCGTCCAGTGGAAGCAGTCCTCAGCTGGAACGGCGAACGGTTTGGCTGAGGACTGCTTTCACTATGCTGTGCACGAGTGATGTGCGCAGCTCTGCTCTTGGCTTCCATCGCTCCTGCTCCGAGCCAAGAGCCAGAGAAGGAGCCAAAATTTTCGGTAGCACATCACTGCTGTACACATGACTGAGCTACATTTTTTGTACTTTTCAATTGGGTTACGGTCAGTGTTTTCGAAACTCACACTCACACTTTTGCCTCACACTAACTTCACATACATTTTTTTCATATTTTTTGTTTTCGTATATCAGAAATTTTTGCACCATTTTGTAGCTGAGATATTTCTCTATCGATTGAATGGTCAAACATTTCAGTTAAAAAAAAATTCGACAAAATCACACCAAGTGTGAGGTAAAAAACCAACTGTGAGCCTCACACTTGGTTTTTTACCTCACACTTGGTGTGTGATTTTGTCGAAATTTTTTTTGAACTGAAATGTTTGACCATTCAATCGATAGAGAAATATCTCAGCTACAAAATGGTGCAAAAATTTCTGATATACGAAAACAAAAAATATGAAAAAAATGTATGTGAAGTTAGTGTGAGGCAAAAGTGTGAGTGTGAGTTTCGAAAACACTGGTTACGGTATTGAAATAGTCGACCTATTAGCTACTCTCAAGTCTGGCTGCCAAAGATCCCACTGTTTAGCCATAGTTGTGCGCACGTTGTTGAATAGAGTGGGATCCCACACAGCAATTTCATCTGTCCAAGTCTAAATATTAAAAACCACTAATTGTCGTCAAAGAAACATATGAGTAATTCACCATGTAGATGTGGCCATTCAAAGTGATTACCCTGTAAAACAACAATTAACAAGCATTGGACAAAATATGTGAGGTTACTGTTGCATTTGGTCAACTGAAAAATGCATGACATATCTGAAAGGCTAAAACTGAACATTTGCGATTGGGAAAAATATGGAAAAAAATTACATGTGCAAATAAGTTTGGATAGGACGAGACTGGTTGCGCACGGGACGGATTTTGCGGTTGTAGTCCTTGAAGATTTTCATTTGAAGAGCTGATTGCTCTTGCACATACGTACGATTGGCTATTTCTGCAAAATAAAAATTCGCTATATGTTGACAAATAATTATTTAAAAAAATTCTCTTTACAGAAACTGGACATACCGTATAACCTCTATTAAACGGGCACCCCTACAGTTAACGTTTTTCAAATTTGCTTTGCTTTTTTAACCCCAATATTGTTCATTTTTCGAAACGGACGATCCCTCATTTTGTAGAGTTTGTGAAGCTCTACAAAATGAGTGGTCGTCCGTTTCGAAAAATAAACAATATTGGGGTTAAAAAAGCAAAGCAAATTTGAAAAACGTTAACTGTAGGGTTGCCCGTTTAATAGAGGTTATACGGTACATATGTGTCTACATTTTCGATGATCGAATGTATTGGTCCTATCCAACAAAGGGAGGGTTTTTTTCCCCTCGGTCCCCCCGTTGAATTTTTTTCGTTATTTTTTAGGCTTAGGCTCAGGCAAAGATAGGCCAGTGTATGTTAGGACAAACTGAAAGAAAAGTCTAAAACATGTTTGAGTCCGTCCTAACATGCCGTAAAATCTCTAATTTAAGCACCCACGATTTTGAACCAGGGGGCTTAAATTAGAGGTTTTACGGTACGCTGGCCTACCCTTGCCTAAGCCTAAAATGTCTAAGCTGGCCTAAGCCTAAAATAAAAAACAACAAGGGGGACCAAGGCAAACTCATCCCCCCCCCCGCCTTTGTTAGATAGGGCCAATGTACTCTACAATGTTCGATCCTTGCTTACATTTTTCCAGGTGGTAGAGTAAAAGGCCGAAGTACAGAACCGCCCCCCCCTTGGTCCGAAAACCGGTTTTTACGCGATTTGACCAGTTTCACGTATAGAAAAGATGAAAAAACGATTGGGAAAGCCCTTTCCACAAAAAAAATTTGACCGAAAATCGACTTTTTGGCCGTTCTGGAGGGTACTCAGATACCTTGTTCGGTGGTTTTTACTCTGTTTTGGTCACTGGAGCTGGGAAAAAGGGTCTCTATATACATTTTTGATCAAGAGTCTTGCTTGGAATTATGTCTAAGGTAAGTGAGTGCGCGCATCGAATAATTGTAATTGTAGAATAAATCGAATAATTGTAGACTCATGCTCAAAAATGCATACAGAGACCTTTTTGCCCAGCTCTAATGACCAAAACGGTGTGAAATATTCTTATAAATGGTATTTCTACCTTTTTCGGGTATCTTGATACCCCTTCAGGTTGAATTACCTTGGTCCCCAAGAAAAAAAGTAGGATTTCGGTCGTATTTTGTTTGTAAAAAATGAGTTTCCTCCGTATAAAAACATGTTTAACGTGCATTAGGGCAGCTAAATTGTCTAAAAACATCATTTTGGGGCATTTTGAGCAGGTTCGGAATACTACAATTCTACCCTAATAGTTTTTGGAGGATACCTAAAACCAGGGGGTGGTTGGTATATATTCCAGTTGCGCCCGTTTTCTTCAATACCTTGAGGTCCATAGATTCCGCTTTTCAATTTCGAGTTAACTTTAGATTCGTAATCTCAAGATAGACTAAAACTTTTTTCTAATAATTGGGGAGCCTGGGGACCGAGTTTTTTGTTCGTTAAATCAAGATGTCAATTTCACTTAATTTACCTTTGAATAAACAGAATGAACTTTTTTGTTTGTTAAATCGAGATCGTATGTTGAATCAAAACTTTAGTGTACCTCTATTAAACGGTGGCCACAATAGAGGTGGGAGGTGCGAGGAAATAATGTAAAAACCATACATCGTATATCCTCTATTAATCCGGCACCCGCTACTAATTCCCCCCCTCGACTTTGAAGACCTATATCTCAGCCCAGAGCAAATATTTTGCAAATCTGTTTTTCGCGTTTTCTTAACTCCCACGAGCTCTACTGGTCCGCTTTTCCTATTTTGGATTTTTACCAAAAAATTTTGAGATTGACCCTAAATTTTTCAGATTTTAGGGAGTTGAAAAATAACCCCCCATGGGTGTTTAAAGGAATCCATACGTTAAGTATTAGATCTTGCAAGGAGTAGCATTTATTTATAAGTCGCCAAAAGGTTTATTATAATTTTTTTAACAAATTTACCTTCAGCCACCGGTGCCTGATTTTCATTGCCCAGCTCAGAAGTTAGCATTTGGCCATTGCCAAACCTTACCACCCAAATACAAAATCCGACAAAAATTATAACCATGCTTTTATCTAGATTCATTGCCGAAATAGACAATATTTGGCAAATAGATGTTTTGTAGAAATATTACAAAATAGCAATATAGTGGGGGCAATCACATTTGTTATGAAATTTGATAACTTTGCTAGCACCAACGAGGTCAATAAATGATAGATTTATTGGAAGCAGAAGCAGCAGCAGCATTCCAGTGAATTCAAGGGACATCACAAATATATTGACGAACAATAGTAAATTTTAGCCGAACCAATAAGTTGTTAGGCAACGAAATGTGGTGTAAACAACGCGAAACGCGAACAAAACGCATGAAGATCAACTTTTTTACTCGTTTTGTCAGGGTTTCGCATTTTTCACAACCATTTCGATTGTTGTTAAAGGGCCTGACCTCTTCCTACTCGGTGGTCCCCGCCAATTCAAAAATTTTCCCTCGATCATTGGACTTCTGTGCGGATTTTTCCGCCACGTTTCTAACAAAACTAGGCCTGAAATCAAATTTTAGGCTTAGTTTTGTTAGAAACCTAGCGGAAAAATCCGTACAGAAGTCCAATGATCAAGGGAAAATTTTTGAATTGGCGGGGGACCACCGAGTAGGAAGAGGTCAGGCCCTTTAATAAAGAAAAGAGATTAACTTAATGTCAAACCTGAATATTGTCGACTATCGATAAGCTAACACTTTTTGTGATGGCTGTACGTGTCTGTGGTTTTTTCGGAGGACAAGAGTTTTACTTGTCGCTGAAAGACTCTTTTTCATCACCGAAAAAAATCTTTTGTCAGAAAGAAATTTTTTCTTGGCTCAGTTAAAGTAAATATTTATATTGATCCAAGGGATATCGATTGCTTGAGTTTCTTAACGCTAAAGACAGTTTGACCGTAGCGATTTAGCCGTCCATCGTCGTCCTTCATTTTCACGAATAATGTAACGTATTCTCTCTAATAGAACCACATGTGGTTCTATTTTTCCACCCTCTCAAGATATCCAAGCATTGCAGCATACACGCCTAAATTCTTTATTAACAACAAAACTAATCAACATTCTAAAGAAATATCATTATGATTTCGACTCCTGCCTTGACTCCAAAGTCGATTCGTTCTCGAATCTCTCACGCTCGGTATCGCTCATTGCCTAAAAAAGTGTGAAATTAGCGGTGCAGAAGAAGGAACAAATCAAGCGACTGTGTCAAAGCAATGGCTAACGAGAAGTACAAGAACTGATATAAAACGCACTTTGGCCTCAGTAAAAACCGCAATTTTGAACCATTTTTTTCTGCAGCATTTTCTGTGGTTAAAATAATTAGTGGTGCGGTTCTCTTAGATAGTGTTGTTGCAATGAAAAGTGTGGTTGTATTTTTCAAGTTCCCTTGGGTGTGTTTTTCTTTTAGAGAGAATACGGTAACCAGTTTTTAATTTTAAGCTTTATTTTTAGGGGAACATCTATGCTACTTTTTATTTTTTTTCGAAAATTGGGGCCGTCCTTATGTCTCCAACTGTTTTGAAAATTATTGTTTTATTGATTAAGTATTTATTGAAGGGTAATCCTTTTTTGAACAAATATGCTTTTCGGGGGCAAATGTTACTTTTTCGGAGCAAATTTTTATTTTGACTGCTTTTATTAAAATTTTCTAATTTTTCAAAAAGTGATAACACCATTATATAGCATTGCGATTATAGCTTCTAATGAGGTATCAGTTGTCACACCATCTTTGCAAAATATGGCACAAAAAGATAAAAGTACGAAGCGAGTCAGAAAAATAATTTGGTTCATATTTTCACCTTTTTGTGCTACATTTTTCTTGATTTGCAAAGATTATGCAACAACTGAAGCCTCATTAGAAACTAGAATCGCAACACTACATAATGGTGTTATCACTTTTAAAAAAAGGTTAGAAAAACTTTAATAAAATCAGTAAAAAAAAAAGAAAAAAAATTAAAGGCCGGAGTTCATTATAGCAACTCCTCCCGAAAAGGGGTTTCAACTACTTTTTTGTGTGTTTTAGGGACTGAAACGTGCAGAAAACATGTTTTTAGGTGGGGTACGACGCTTTTTGAGAAAAAAAATTTGACCAAACTTTGACTTTTTGTCTTGAGGGACCAAGGTAAAGAGTACTGGAGGTTGCCTGGATTCCCCATTTTTTAAATTTTCATCTTGTTTTTGTCACTAGAACTCGGCAAAAAGAGTCTATATATGAATTTTGATCAAGAATCTTGCTTGGAATTATGTCTAAGGTAAGTGAGTGCGCGCATCTCTAACTCTCAAGCCCACTTGGTTGCTTGGGGTTGAGATGCGCACACCCACATACCTTAGACGCAAATCACTCGAAAGTGACTCTGGATGCATGAAAATGTATGCATGCCAGAGTTTCTTTATGCGCTAGGTCTCAGTTATCAAAACTATGCTCAAATTCTGTCTTTCTTGGTCTTTTGGGTATATCCAGTAAGCATTTTAGGTTGAATTACCTTGGTTCCTCAAGACAAAAACTTAAAATTCGGCCAAAAAATTTTTTTTTAAGTGCCGTCCCCACCTAAAAATCTGCTTTCTACATGTTTCAGGCCCTAAAACACACAAAAAGTAGTTATAACCCTTTTTGGGAGGAGTTGCTATAATGAACTTTAGCCAAATTAAAAAAGGATTACCATTTATTAAAAGTTGACTGTATTTAGATCTTCTATTTTTTTTAATTAAATTCATTGTTATCGTTGGATAAATCTGAAATCTCCGAGTGTAAGGATTGTTAAATCACTTTTCCCGCACTTCCAGTCTAAATCGTATGTTTCCTACAGAAACATATTTCCAGTCAAATATACCCAGTAAATAGCAATTTGAATTGCTATTTGTCTTGCGAAGACGTTAGGGGAAAGGGCGAACAAACAGAAATAATTGAGTGTTAATATATATTTCTAGTTTCTGATGTTGCCTCTTTCTCTGATGTCTCAGCAGGCTTCCCAGGTTAGTCTCATTACGAGTTATTTCCCAGTGCTTAAGCAGAATAATGCTCCCAGAAAGAGTCTTATTACGGACTACTTCCCAGTACTTAGGTCCAATGCGGATAGCATTCCTGTGCTGTAATTGTAATTTCCAGTGCTGTAATTGTATGTACCCAGTATTTAATAAACTGTCTTCCTACGTTTGTTCACAGTACTCCTGGTAGGAATAGTAGCTGCGGGGCTTGTTCTGGTACTGATTCCCCAACCCGATATGGGTCGGATAACAAGCTCAGCCCTACCCTTCTTACTCGAGCTTCTAGTTGAAAAGTCTCCGCTTTTTTCAAATTTCGTCTTAAAAACTAAAATGTCTCTGCTTTTGGTTTTCGGAAAGTCACTTCTTTCCTGTATCCGTTTCTGTTGAGATCTGATCAAAAGGATTTTAATGAGCTTAGATATCCATCAAAGTAGGGAAGTGGTGGACATTTTTGTCTTAAAATAACCTATGATAAATATTTGGGAAAAACTCAACGGATTCGGATTTAGGAAGAAATTTAGTATAAGAAGTTACTTTCCGGAAACCAAAAGCAGATCCATTACAGTTTTTTAAGACGAAATTTGAAAAAAAACGGAGACATTTCAGCAAAAGTGGAGACTTTTCAGCTAGAAGCAGAGAGATTTAATTCTTGTCCGTTTTCGTTATATATAAAACGTTGTTTGATAATTGCTACTTTTAAATCATTCTAATCAGAACAATAAAAAATCCAAATATGGCGGTGAAAAGTTAAGAGTAGTAAGACAATATAATATTATAGATATTGCCGTGAAAATAAAAGCAGAAATGAGCTTGCTTTAGCTACTAACACTAAGATTTAGAGTTTTACTTTCGGAAATGTTGTTAGCACACAGGTGAGAGGCCAAATAAATTTTCGGTCAGATTTAACGGTTGACTTGCAAACCACATGCTTCACTTCCTAATAGCTCATTTAAAGCACTTGTTTTTTTGCTTTCACAGATTTCCAAGGAAGTGTGTGTGAATGCACTCTACAATTTGTTTGAAATTGATGGTTTTGCGGCACTTGTTCGGGGCCCCTTCGAAAAATCCGACTTTATATTAATTGTAACACTTGCTTCAGGAACCAGGAATCCGGTTCGGATTCCGGATTTATTAAAAAACGGGAAGGGGGGGGGGGGGGGAAGGCATGAGTAACAAATGCATGATATATAAATTCTCATGTTTATATCTCCCTGTGCGCACACCCTATTTTTACTCCACTTTGTCTAGTTATATATACAATTTTTGGCGTTACTCATCGCTTACTGATATAAAAATAGTGTTTAAATGACTCCTAAGTAATTTTTATATGCTTAAAACGATAAAAAAGTTATTTTCTGACATTGTACCACACAAAAATAGATTTTTAGAAAAAAAAAATTTTTGACTGAAATTCGACGGCTCTAGTCAACTTTTAGGTCCCCCCAAATTTGCCTTGGTCCCCCCTGTTGTTTTTTCTTGAAAATGCCTTGGTCCCCCTGTCGTTTTGAAGGTGATCATGTTCAAGGTGATCATGTTAACCATAATCACCATGATCACCATGATCACAACATTATTATAACTCTATTGGACAGGGGGACCAAGGCATTTTCAAGAAAAACAAAAAGGGACCAAGGCAAATTTGGGGGACCTAAAGTTGACTAGAGCCATTATAGAGCCACAAAAATAGATTTTTAGGAAAAAAATTTTTGACTGAAATTCGACTTTTTGCCTTGGTCCCCCAAGGCAATCCAACCTGAAAGGGTACCTGGATACCACAAAAAGATGGAATTTGAACATAGTTTTGTTGACTGGGGCTTACCGCATAAAGAAACTCTGGTATGCATACATTTTTATGCATCCAGAGTTACTTACGAGTGATTTGCGTCTAAGGTATTTGGGTGTGCGCATCTCAACCCAAGCAACCAAGCCCTCTGCGCGCCCGAAGGGGCGCAGGGGCTTGGTTGGTTAGAGATGCGCGCACTCACTTACCTTAGACATAATTCCGAGCAAGACTCTTGATTAAAAATGCATAAAGAGACTCTTTTTGCCCAGCTCCAGTGACCAAAACGGGGTAGAATACCTTAATACAAGGAAATAAGTGAAAAAACCCGCCCCCCCCCTCAACCCAATAAGTTCCCGGACGGTTTCCGGATTTTTTCAACGTCGAAAACGGATCGTATTCCGGAAAATTCGTACGGATTCCGACCCTGAGCCCAAGCCTAGTTCTAGGACTAATATTCATAGTTAATGAGAAAAGGAGCACCCCACAAAACAAGTTCGATTAATTTTCTTCAACTTTTAAAATTACAACAATTCAACTTTTTGAGCCAAAGTTTTTATGTGTGTTTTGACTAACATGGAAAAGGCCCGACCACTCCGTGACTTATCAGTATTCTTCTTGGATTCTTCGACATTCTTCGATAGGTCACGGGCTATTCGTGTTTTTCCCTGTGGGCTATTTTTGTAAAAAATAATGATCAAAAAATTGAAGTTGTTCTAGGTTACGGCACGTTAATGTTTTTTATTTGAAGATTTGTACTTTGTTTTGGTCTCTAATTTTTTAAAATTTTTCAGGTTTTAGATAAAACTCTTTTTTTTGGTGCTACAAAGTGGCACATTTTTAACGAAAAAAAATAACCAAATAGTATCAAATGTTCAGAAAGTTCGCAACCACCCCTGAACACGTTTGTTTTTGATCTTTTCCACTTTGTTTTTTATGTTTTTTTGAATGATAAAAATGCGATAACAAACCAAGGGGGAATACTCTCATTTGTGTTTTATAATTTTCATAACATTAACAAATCAAATCCAAAGTTGAGAATGAAGATATCATTGCCTTTGAGTTGAAAACTTTACGGTAAAAATGAAATTTAGAGATCTCGGCTGAGAAGTCCTGCCCATGCACAGTATTCACAGGATCTTGCTTCTATCGACTTGAAAGTTGTTCTATTCACTGCAGAATGCGATGCGGGAAAAAGATTTTGCAACGAGCGGGAACGTGCATGAAATTTGGTATATTGTCGAATTGTTCAACTCAAACGCATCTGGTTTCTTTGTTTGCGACTTAACGGATTTCATTTGTCGATGTAAGCACTTATAGAACATGAAATGAATTACATAACTTATGATTCATTTGTCATCGACAAATGCCAAGCAAAAATATTTTATATGAAGAATTTAACAATTGTATTATGAATCATTCAGAATTATCTAATGAAACCCATTATAAAATAATATACAAGTACTATTCAAGAAATAATTATGGAACCCGTCAGGATTTTTCACACGAAGTTTTCAAATTCATTCTTCAACCCCCCCTCTTATGTCACCCCCCCCCTTTAAGATGTCTTTATGCGAAGTGTATTCGGAAATATTGAAATTTTTGCCTTTGAATGCATGTCTCAGCTTGCTCACCACTTCTAGAATATTTGCTTCACTTACACTGATGCACGTAATAACCCTTTCAGTGGTCAGTTTTTACTGTACAACATATAATGTGACTACTAATTTTATAGTAAATTCAGTTTTACTAATACCTAATAGACCCCTTAAATTTTATAACCTCAGCCCAAAAAAAAATTGTTCCAAATTGCTTACGAGCTCCCACAATTCTGCTTTTTTCTTGCTTTCACAAGATGGGCCAAGTATTCCAGCCCATTTTAAATGCCTAGAATTTTTTTTCTTCAAAATTCCAAGAAAACAAATTATGGCTTAGTCGATAGCCCTGAATCTGCGGTTTTTTTCAACACCAAAAAACATTTAATTAAATTTTAGTGTTGAAATATACTCATTTAAAGCAAAAATGACATTTTTAAAAGCAAATATTCATAGAAAAATTCAAAAAGAAATTTTTAAAGAAAAAGTTTTTGGAAAGTCTTTCGTAATACCAAAACCTTGTCCTGAATCAGAATCTGTTGAGATCAGATCAAAATAATAATTATGAGCTGAGATACCTACAAAAGTAGGCACGTGGTGCAAAACTTTGAACTTTTCTACTCAGAATTTCTATATCTCGGCTGTATGTAATACCGTATTTCCTGTGATTAACGACCCTATTTTTCGATAGATTTCTAAAGGGATCGTTAATTAGAGTCAATTTAAAGGGCCATTGCCACCTGTTTCGGATTGCCGAATCTTTAGGTTGTGTTCAAGCGTGTGTTTTTTTTTGCAAAACAACCATATAAATTTATTTCTCATAACCTATTCCTCCAAAAACAATTGTTCTAGCTCATCCACAAAGTCGGCAACTAATTTCGAGGAATCTGTTTCTTCATCAACGAATTTTTCTTCCACAGCTCCTTTAGACTTTTTTTTGGTTTTGGTGGATGGATTGTATAGCGGTGCTAGTGAATTGCCCTCACACTTGGCCAACTTGTCAGCTTTCTTGAGTTGGCAAGCCTTGCTGTAGGCTGGATCAGTGGGAGGTTGGGTAGGGGGCTGGTAGGTGTATTGTTCCCAGTCCTTGAAGTCGTCTGAAATGGTCGACAAATCTAGTGGATAGGTTCTGTCTGAAAACTATTGTTTTGAAAAATAAGTTATTCAGTTAGCTAGACCAACCTGAATCCAACTGTTTGCATAGCCCTGGACTAAATCCAGACAGGTCTCCACAAGCCATAAATGGTACCAGTGTCCTATTGATTCCAGTAAATTGGTCAACCGCTTTGTCTAAATTATTTTAGATGATTAATAGGGCATGCCCACTGCCAATTGAAATATTTTAAAGGACGGGTACGAGGTGAATGAAAATTGTTGAAATTTAAGTTTGCTGAGTACCCTACCAGGTATAAGTTATGAATAAATCATTCATTGTTTGACTGTTCAATGGTAGAACAGCAAAGCACAGTGGAGTCCCGATAAACCGCCAGTCTTGCAGACGCCAGCTCGCTGTAGTTTTTTTAGGGTATCATTTTATCGGAATTTTAACAGCACGGTCGACCAACAACATAACGATCCTTAATAGTCGGTTGAACAGTCGCGAAAAATGGGTAAGTTAGCTTTGGATTTCTTTCGATTTTTCCTCCTCATAAAATACAAACTTTGTGAACAACTCAATTCTGTGGCAAACTGGCCATTTTGAGAAACGTGGCTGATCTCCGAGCTGGTACTCGCCTTTTTTAATTTTTTTGGTTTATTTTTTTTGCTAGCAGTTGTACAAGTTAACGTACCGTAGTCTTGCGCAAGCACAGGATTGCTTAAATTAGGCTTGTAGCCTTCTGGTGGATTATAGCCTAAAACATTACTGATTTTATATGAAATTTTCAGTGGATAAATAGGCAGTGAACCTTTGCAAACTATAAACGCCTCTGAAATATTAACAATGAGTAAATAAAATATTGAAATAAAAATAGGGCTAACCACAACTACTCTGCCGACTAGACCTGGGTTTGGCACAGTAAACTTCTCGGAAAAACATTTTCATCTGGGCATACAGTAGGGTGACATTTTTGGCACGGAAAATCTGGAAATTTTGTGTTTATTTGTATACTTAGATGGTCTTAACAAAGTTATGTACTTTGGAAATGAAGGTGCCGCCCGTCTCAAGGATGTATGAGGTGATGTTGAAGGCCTGAAGCACACACTAATAATAATATATATTGTCAACAAGCAAAAAGCAACCGAAAAGACAAGCTGGCTTTGGAGGTATTCATCGAAAGCATGCAGACCAGTCACTAAATATCACAGTTTACATTTAAAAAAAGTTCCTATAACTTTAAACATGGAAATGACAAGTATGACATGAGAAATGACAAAAAAAACAGATTGCGAAAATCAAGGTTTGAAATTAGGGAAAGTTAGGCTCGTCAAATAGCCCGTTGGCAAGAACAATTGGTCAATGTATTTTGCAGTTTGTTTGGTTTATTAATTTTTTAGGGAAAATATTTTTCCGGACCAAGGCATAGTGCTTAGTCGATGTTTGAAAATGCGCCGGCCAATTATACAACGTTAAGGAAACAAGATTCTTAGAGCGGATATGTTATGCTGTTTCAGGATTTTTTGGGGCTTGTTTATTTTTTCCTTCCAAACGACCCACACCTAGTTTTCATCGTTATTTTTGTAGGACTTAACCAAATTAGCTAAATCTGCAATGATCAGGTTTACAAATAAAAAGGTGTCACCATCAGGAGCTCCATCACAAATCACCAGGTTAGCCTTGCCGCCATCGAAGTAAGAAATTATTTTGACGGCTGTTGACTCCTGCAAATACATTTTTTTGTTTATTCATATTACTTGTTAATAATAGACCAGATACCTCAGTAATATCTCCCTGGATCTGGATTACGCCTGGAAGTGGCGCCATTGGCTGTAGGTCTACGGCCACTATCTTGATTTTGGACCTTTGTTCTTCAGTTTGGTCTTTGAGGTAGAGCTCCTTGGAAACCACTTGACTCCAACTGCCTGGGGCTGCACACAAGTCCACTACTCGGGAAACACCTAAACAAATGGATATGCAAGGACTTCTACCAAAATATGAAAATAAAATCACCTTCAAAGACACTGAACATGTCATCTATTTGTTTGAGTTTGAAGGCACTTCTGGCTGAAAATTTAGAGGTTCACAAAAATGAAATTGTTAACAAAAACAACCTCTCCAGCCTTCTTGTTTAGCCATCTAAATTGTTTAGGGTATTGCTAAATTTAGAGAAATGGCGATCGAGAAATCAGTTACCCTATAGTAGATGTCTCGCTTGTCCTTTGAAGTCTTGCCCATTTTTCGCTAGTGAAACTAGAATTTATGGGATAGGTACAAAAGTTTAGAAGTCACACGTAATAACACCGAAAAATGGAAAAATTTTCAGAGTCTGAGAACGTAAAAGAGGGTTGGATTGTGATATTTTCAAGATAGTTAGTCATACAAATAGTTAGCCGCTCGGGGCGCTTATTTTTTGACTTGCCTCTAGGGGGGGCGTTAATAAGAGTTATTTTGGGGTTAGAGTCATTAACCAAAATCCAAAACGTGTAATCGGCGCAGCTCGCGGGAACTAAAAAAATGCAAAAAAAATGTCCGAAAAAAATTCTGCTCCGAAATACAAACCCTAAAAGTCGAGAGGGGCGTTTATTAGAGGTGGGGCGTTAATTAGAGAAAGTACGCTAACTCATTTTCTCACGCCGAAAGTTTTTTCGCCTACTTTCCTTGTTGATTTTTGAAGCTTGTGATTTGGCTTTCGTCAAGCCAAATCATCAAGTTTTTTTCCAGAAACTATTTTTTTTTCTTTTTTTTTCTCGATTTTTTTCTCTAACGATTTTTCTCGCAGATTCATGAAAGGCTTAAAAAAATAACTTCCAAAAAATTATAAATGGTTGAAGTCTAAATTAAGTCCTCCATCCCTTCTCCACTATCTCAATCTTTTTTTTTCGAAACTCATTTGACTGTCTCCAAAATTTTTGCTTCTTAATTTTTGCAAAAGATGCAATTGATGTCGGACGAACTAACGCTGACATGTATAAGTCATTCCTTAAAAGGGCTTGCTTTGCAGCGACCAGCAATTTTTTAGGAATCATACTGTTTTACTCTAGTTTTTTTTTTGAAATCTGATGTTGATAACCTCAGATTAATTTTTAAAATAATGCGGAAAACTTTAAAAACATTGCTGAACACGCATGCAAAAAACTTTCAAAACAGAAAAACTTGTTGATCCCTGCCTTAACTTTTCCGAACAAGCGTGCCTCTTCAAAGCTTTTTATGAATCTGCGAGAAAATGTTACTGCCAGAAGACAGCCAATAAAAAATTTGCAATCATTTCTCAAAAAGTTGGGTTCAAAAAGTCGGCCCATTTTTTCGATGGTCCCCGTGTTTTATTCGGCTTGTGATTAAGCGCAGAGTCTTTCATGTTGTGGCAAGAGAAACCAGGGTAAAAAAACCTCCAGCACGTAAAAGGTGTGAAATAATTTTGGTAAAAATATACCTTATTTTGTCTAATTAATGCCATCCTGATCAAAATCGTGTTCAAAATCGTGATCGTCCGCTTTTTGATCACTTCTCTCAAGCAAGTTACCACCCATTTTTTTAGCTAGAACGATGAGTTACCAAATGGTTCAAAACTTGCCCAAGGGAAGTTATCGAAAATCGGATCAAAAACACAATGCCAAGAACATGATTTTGAATGAGGGAGGGCGTTAATTAAAGGAAATACGGTAATTCAAATAGTTATCTAGGAAATCACTCAATGAAAAATGTGTTATTTCAGATAAAACAAGGAAGAAGCAAAAACTATTTTATTGACAAGAAAGGTGGAACAAACAAAGTCAAACAGCATTAACAAACTAATCAGAGATCAAAAATATCAAGATTGATGCTAGATAAGGATAAGTGCCCAATTCTTTGGTGTTTACTGTACTTACGAACCTTAATTTATCATCAGATTAGATGTTAATTTATATTTCGATTTAAAAAATTTCATAAAAGTCAATTTACATGAGCAATGAAAAGTATAAGCACAACAAACAGGTTTCCAATGTCTTTGTTTGGCACCAGAATGTCATCTCCGCCATTGATCACAAATTCAAGAATAGGTGGGTGGGTAGATGCCTGCAAATGTGCCAAAATCAGCTTATCCCCATATAGCGCATTCTTATAATTTTTTTATGCTACTCTAGAAACTATGAGATGAAAAAAATAGTGGTTGAAGAATAAATAATATTATTTTTGGGTCTGTAGAATAGTTGCAGTATAGTCCAGCCTATGTTAAGACTAGGGTTGTCAGAAAACCTAGAAGACAGCTCGGAGATAAATTCCTTTTCTCACCCCTAGCTTCATATTTTTGAAAACCTTGTTCGCCATCAGACGCAATAGATTTATGAGATTCAGAAAGCAGGTTACACATAGCAGATAGCTAGTGGCAGATAGCTTGAAAGAAAACTATGCATTGACTTAAATATCTCGCTTTTTGACTGGCTATGTGCGCTTATCTTTCAATCCCCAAAATCCCCCTTCAAAATTTAAGGTCGATCTCGAAATTTTTGGGTGCTTAGCTATAATGAAAAAAAAAACGGAATGGTAAGCTCGTGAGAGCTAACGCTAAACATCTAAGCAGCGGTGAAAATTATTTTGAAGGTGTACGGTAATTAAGGAGACTGTGCCGCGATCAGAAGAAATATGGTATATACTATATAGTATTTCTTCTGGTTTTCATCTACTGGAGAATCCGTTTCCATTTTTTGCCTTGGTCCCCTGTTGTTTTTTTGCAGTTTTTGCCTTGGTCCCCCTGTTGTTTCTTAAAGTGATTACGGTGGTTAGGATGATTATGTTAACCATTATCATCTTAATCACCATAAACACCTCAGCCACCATGATCACATCAAAAAACAAAAGAAGGACCAAGCTATTTTTTACAAAAACAAAACAACAGGGGGGACCAAGGCAAAAAATGGAAACAGATTCTCCAGTAGAACCAACTGTGCCGCGATCAGAAGAAATACGGTATATAGTGTGACCTGTGTTCTGGATCTAATGAATCGAAACGGCTGAGAAAAACGGACTTTGAGATTATTTGACAGCCCCAGTTGGAACGAACTCAAACTATTTAGTTACCCTTTTGCTAAAATATGGTTGTAATATTAGTCAACTGTATCAGTTGGAAAACGTACCATTCGCACAAAGAAGGCATCTGGTTGGGAGTCGAGTATCATTTGCTTACTGTCTCCTTTGCCATACAAGAAGTATGAGTTGGAAAAGGGAGTATTGGAGTGTCCTGGCGATGAAATTGAGTGGGTGGACAACAGAAAGTCCATCTGTAATACATTGTTATCGAAAGATGTTTTGTTAATACAATTTAGAGAATAGACTTACATAAGTGCTAAAGCAAAAATACACTAGTTCGGAATCAGTGGGTAGAGAATCATTCCAATCGATCACTTTAGAAACTCCTGTAACACACAATGTACAGGGTGTCCTAAGAAATATGCCTACTTTCAAACAGCCATAACCTTTTGTCCTGACATGAATCCGAAATTCTGTGACAGCAGATCGACTCAGTTTTTCATGGCAATTTTTTTGATATATAAAGTCAAAAACACGATTTTCGCTTGGTACCCCCTGTGGTTTGGGCCGTGACCATCCAGAGGCCATCTATAGACCAGGATACAAACAACAAAAAGGAGACCAAACGGAAACTTTATATACAAAAACAATTTGCCATGAAAAACTGAGCCGATCTGTATTCACAGAATTTCGGATTAGCTTTAAAGGGAGAGTGCATGTTACGTAGGATTTTTGACCATTCTTGTTTTCTTTTCTCGTCCGTATCTTTTATGAGTGATTGTCTTTGTGTAAATACATTTCTTGGCCAACTTCATACGATAATCCAAAATTTTTTTTCAGAATTGAAGTGTTTCTGGAAAAATCATAAGAAAAACACAAAAACTGGCTAAACATTCAACGAACCAAACAAAGTATGCGGTCCGAATAATTCACGTAACATTATTTGTCGGCTACCCAATACATTGTCGGTTACCCTCTAGCTACCCTGATGTAAATTATCACTTGTAATGTAGCATATTATCTCAGCTGTATTTGACTGGTAGCTTGTCTGATAAATGTCTCGAAAAATTTAGTCAAAAAAATATAACAGGAAGATAATTCCGAATTTTAAAAAGGTGAGTGAGGGAAATACTGCATGAATATCTAGTCACTTTTTTCTAGGTTTTTTTACAAGAATACCTTAGTTCTAATAACATTTCCGGATTCTGATTAAAAAGTTGGGCAAGGAATATATTTACAAATAGGCCATCACTTATAAAGTTGGGATGAAAAAAACAATAATGGTCAAAAATCCTACATAACATGCACCCTTCCTTTAAGACCAGAGTTGTAAGTGGCACCGGTGCGGCACCTGCAACTCACAGCACCGCACCGGTGCTGTGAGTTGGTGACGGTGACGAAATTTTCGGAGTCGGTGCCATGAGCTGGTGCCGGTGCCGCAGTTCTAAGATTTACGACATTGGTTAGGACTAAAAATTATGGCTGTTTGAAAGTGGGCATACTTATTGGGACAACTTAAGTTGTTAACCTGTATTCCTTTATTTTAATCGATTACTCAATAAGAATAGGCCTGACCAAAAATTACTTTCATATTGTTAAAGTGTTTATTTTTTACGTGATAACATGAAAATAAGCCAAATCAAATACAGTCGAATCCTGATTTAGGCCAAGAATTCCAATATTGTGAAGATTGGCCACAACTTAGGCCCTAACATTTAATCACATTTTATCAAGTTCGGCTGAACGAAGGTTTGACTGCTGTCAATTTTTAGTAGCTAAGTACTCTAAAGGAAGTTTGAAAAATAAAACATCTCGGCGCTACTAGAATATACCCTCCCAAAAAGCGCTACTGGAATATACCACACCCAACAATTTAGGTTTAGGTTTTGGCTTAGGCCCGTAGGCTTAGATTTACTGAACTTTTTGAAAAAATCAATAATTCGCATCGAGTTACCAACGAAAATTTGCGATTAAAACAGCGTTTCTCTCGTCATCTAACAGAGCAAACTCTTACTAAAAATTCAAGATACTTTAAACCCTAATACAGCTATTAGGGCGAGGAAGGTATGGTGAATTTGTGGTAAAAACTACTAGCGTCAAAATGTCTGTTCATTATAGATCCTTTTAAGTGTTAGAGGCGCTGAAAAGTCGGAAAATGAACTGACTCCCTTCAGCAAAACAATCCTCTCTAATAAAAACAAGAAATATAACACTAGTGCCAAAATGTATATGATCCATCGAAAACCGCGAATACTAGAAATTCAATATTTTGGAGCCAATAAACTAACCGCTGGCCTCATCATGAACACTTCCACACCACCTCCATTCCAATGAAAATGTTTCAGAGCTATGTTCTTGGAGAGCATAGTTATTCTTTGACCAAGTAGTTTTGGTTGCTGTGGATCCGCAAATATGGCAAAATGAAGCTGGAAAAAGTTGAAAATTTGAACAATTTGGAAAAGTACAAAAATAATCCTACGGTATAAGGGTGTTTCGCAACTCAGCTTTAGTAGCAAAAGCAGCCATGAAAGTATCCACTGAACTAGCGCCTATTTTGAGATGTGCTCCTGTGAACTTGTTTGCCAAAAGCTCGTTCATTTCTTCAATTTCTCGCTTAGGGGAAATATTATTGTGTTCCGCCTGGAAAATTACTTTTTTATCTGTCCAAAGAAGAAGTACGCAAAATTTTCGCGTAATTAGACCGAGAAACTGAAATTCCCGAGTAAACTTAAAAAGCTATACTCTAATAGGAAAAAGGTCTCGACCCTGCTATGTGTCTATATTTACCGGGTGAATAAAAAACTCAGCCATCGTTAAAAAATCGCCACCCCTTGCCTCTTCGATTTCTCCAGTAAAATCGATACTTTGGCTCCCTGGAACTACCTGACGTGATAAAATCCCGTGATCACGTGATAAAATCCTGGGTACGCCTATGCTGATAGAGAGCGTCGCGGGTCTTTCTGACAAAACTTTTGTCGATTGCAAAAACGATCAGTAAAATCGGAATCTTTGCGATATTTCCGACTAGACTGGCGAATCACGTTTGGCAAAACATTTCAGAAATCAGGTTAGAAAAGGTGTCGGACACAAGGTGGAAACGAACTTTAGTGGTGTATCTTATAGAAAGCGTCTACTGCAGTGTTTTTTTTTGTTCATCCTGTATATTTAGGACTGATAGAACACATGAGACTAAAAAATTACAAGAAAATGCTGAGAATTTAAAGACTTAGTAATTTTTTGCATAATATGCTAGCTGAAATTAGGCAGCCACCGTTACTGAGATTGTGTTTGCAGGGTCTTAACCCGAGACCAAATTTTAATGAAAGTATGACTCAAATTTAATCGGAATTGTCTTATCAAATAATGTACCAATTCTTTTAAAGACTTTTTTTGCTAACAACTTTTTCGCAGCTTACTTTGCGATATCTGCTTTAACAGATCGAAAGAATCAGTAGTTAAAAGGGGTGGTTTATTTTGCAGATATGTTTATGACTGAAGTAAATATTGCTTACATCCAAATCTTAAGCTTCAATTCATATTCTTCCATGTCAGCATAATTGATGTTGTATCTAAACAAATCCAAATTACAAGCATTGACAAAATCACCAAAAACTACTTTTCAATATTTTGTGTAAGTCGGTCTCTTGCCTAGCAATAAAATGACCAACAGAGCCACCTCCACCAGAAGAAAAATACTTGCTTTGGTATTCACTGAAAGAACGTCTGAAGTCGTCCGACAACTTGTTGCTGCCTTTGGGCGATGTTTCCAGCGAAGTAAACAGGCACTTGGCTTCTATAACACAGGATCATAAAAATTTTTTCTGCATATACACTACTAACGAGTGGCAGCTTGCTCCGAGTTGGTCAGTGAAAATGGTATTCCGGCCTGATATTGTCGGTCATCGTCTTTCTTGGCATTGATGAACAAAGACCCATTTGAGAATGAGTCAATCACCGAACTAAATATATCGGTTTCTTCAATAAGTTCGTATTTTCAATTTTTTTGGCAGAACTTCAAAAAAATATATAACTCACATTTTCTTGTCAATTTTCTTATCACAATATCAAAAATCAACAAAAAAATTTAAAAAATTGCTAACACGTGTAAGTCAAAAAACTCCTGTGGTCCAAAAAGGTCAAATTTTCAAATTCCCGAAACAAAAGTTTGCAATTTATCATTTTTAAACAGCTTCTAGGTTAATTTCAACCCACTTGTCTCTAGAAATAAGTTCCTGCAATTGCTGACGGGTGTATATGCTAGTTATGGATCGGTTGGAAGGCGAGTCATGGTATCCGACGAGACTAGCCAGAGATGACAGGGAAGTGTCTTTGCTTCCACTTCTGCCTGATGAATTGAAGGACGAGGAACTGCAAAAATTGTGAATATATGGTTTTTAAGGCTAAAAGCAATCTACTTATTGATTCTGCCACTGGATGGTGTGCCCACAATAGAGGATTTGAAGAAATTGTCGAGGTAGGAACAAATCGAGGCAATACATCTGCTTTTCTCTTCAGCACTTACACTTACATCCAATTTAGCTGAGGAGGATTTGGGTCCTAAATAAGTTGGGCAACATGGTAGAAAATAATTATTTTCACCCCAATTGGCTAAATCAACTAGAACGGACGGCTGTCATAATGTTAAGTCAAAATTGTATTTTTAACTTTTTTATAGGCATGTTTGAATTTTTTACAAAAAGTAGAAATTTCGCATCTTTTTTTTAACGAAAATAGGCGGAATCAGTAATTTTTGGGCTTATTTGAGATTCGGACATTTCTTTTTGAGTATGTCCTAACCAGTCTAGTCGACGCGTGGATTTTAACAACCGCCACATCCACCATCAACCGGTTGATGACGCCGGTTGATTCAGCAAGACTGGTCCTAACATACGCTGGTCTACTAGAGCCTTAGCCTAAAGTTTTCTATACCTAAATTCGACGGGAATACAAAAACTGCATCTCACTTCAAATTTTTTTATAAAAAAACGAAAAGGTCGAAATGATCAAATTTTCAACTGACAAAAAACAGGGCAAATATTTCTTTATCGAAAAAAACCAATGCAATTTGATTATTTTTGTGCAAACCCACGCACCTTTTGAAACTTTCTTAATAGCTATGGTTGAGCGATTGAAAATGTCACAGACATACAGCACTGCATAAGTAAATGTGTTGAGGATTGCGAGGAGCAGAAGTGCCAATTCCAATCCACTACTGATCACCAACGGAAACCATTTGGAAGAAAGATGTGTGTGAGAGAGTTGGCAATGAAGCTATTGGCGAGGTAGTATTCCACAAATGTCAGAGCACACACCGCTGCCCATCGGAACATGTGCTCTATCAGCGTTATACGTTGTCTAAAAATAGGCAATTATTTTGCGAGTGGTAAAATGTGTTTAGCAAAACTCGAACCTTATTCCCGGCACCGCCATTCTATAAATAAGATTGTTCTTATTGAAAAAGTTGTTAAAACAGCATGCAAGAATGGGGTATATAGTCGACGCTTGATTTAACATACGCTCGACACAACATACGATTTCGTTTTTTGGCAAATACTTTTTGGACAATACGTAAAAATGGCAATTTTTGACGAAAAAGTGCCCCCTTTTGTGAAAATGTTCCCCTTTTTCTTTCTTTTAATTAAAAAGACATAAATTTTCTCACTTTTTGAAATTTTCTTAACACTATCAGGTAGCCCTGAATCTCTAGTTTCTAAGGTGGTATCAGTTGTTAGAACATGTGTGCAATATGTATCACAAAAAAGTAAAGGTGTGAACCAAATTTTTTTTCTGACTTGCTCTATGCTTTCACTTTTTTGTGATATGTTTTGGACTTATGTTCTAACAACTGATACCACGTCAGAAACTAGAGATTCAGATCTGCAATAAACTAATGAATTTGTTCGAAAATAAACAAGTTTTTAGTTTACCGTATATTTGCGCCAACTCGAAGATATTAACGAACCAGTTTCTTCAAGCGAATTTACTTGGAAACTAGGTACTAACAAGGGAACCGTTCGAACTGTCCCCCGCCTAACTTTAATCTGATTTTTTTGAAAATCGAAATTTTCATGGTATATGGCATGGATCGCTAAAGTTTCGATTTTTTGAAAAAATTTCAAATAATTTCTAAAAATATAACTGTTCGACGCGAAATCAAAAAATAACATTAGGTCATAATGATCAAATTGGTCACATAATTGACAAAAAAACTAATTATCGGGGTGCAGAATTATCCAAAATTAGCGTTTTCGGGGGTTTTTTCGACTTTCTTTGACCTAGAACTCAAAATTTTTGTCTCTGTCCGCCGCCGGGACTTTTCCTGCACTAAGTAAATCGACCACGGGCTACGAGATGAACGCGTCAGATTAAAGTTAGGCGGGGGGACAGTTCGAACAGTTCCCTGTAAGTTTGAAAAAAGGGGGCACTTTTTCGCCAAAAGGGGCATTTTTCGTTTCGTCCATACTTTTTATTTGTTACTCTTTTTTTAATTCTGAGGATATACACCCACCCCTTAAAATTTTGTGCTTGACATTTCGATCTTTTAGAATTTTTCATTTCCGAAAAAAATTCTGAGAAAACGCCCAAAACTCGAAATTTTCAGGCATTTTCTGAGAATTTTTTTCTGAAATAAAAAGTTCTGAAAAGACGAAAATGTCAAGCACAAAATTTTAAGGGGGTGGGTATCCTCAGTATTTAAAAAAAGTGAGAAATAAAAAGTATTTGCCAAAAAACGAAAAATCGTTTGTTGTATCGAGCGTATGTTAAATCGAGCGTCGACTGTACTTAATTTGAGTACCAAAAATACTTAATTCTAGCAGCAAATCTTTTACTCTTTCGAACTTTTCTCTTATTATTTCTAAGTCATGCAATTCTAAACACTTAGATAAGTTAGAAATTCTAACTTGTACTCAAACTTTTTTAAATTCTTACTACCATGTAGCCCTGAATCTTAGCTGTTCAACCATATACCTTTCTTCGGTGAAATGATTTAAAAAGTTAAAGATTTGGTGATCTTTTAATAGAGGTACGTGGTTGAAAAAGTGACTTCATTCAAAGACCAAAATCTTTATATTTTAAAATCTTTTACAGGAAGCTGAGATTCAACGTAACACGTACATGTATCAACGGAAAAACTAAGTTTGGAAAAAGGTTTCCATATAAGTTGGATTTCGGGGCTGTACCGAAGAACTTAAAGAAATATTTGCTAAAAGGCACACTTGCTAAAAAAAACTTTTGCTAAAAAAAATGTTTGCTAAAGGCACACTTGGTAAAAAAAAATTTCTAAAAGGCTTTTTCTGGTTCCTTTTGTGTCACAGACCCTAAGGTATTTCGAAAAATGCAGGTACATTGAATTGAACCTGTGACCTAAAAATGGACCCAATCACACTCACCATTGCATCAGCGTGAAACCCCAAGTGCACCTCCTCCCTAAGTGCACCACCTGGATGGTATCCAAACCATTTGAATAGTACTCACATTATGTAAACCGGCTCTAACCACCTCATGGTACCTAAATCTCCTGGAGACTGCTCCAACCATCTATATGGTACTCCAAACCCCCTGTAGGGTGCTGAAACTACCGGAATCTTACTTTTCAAGGATCTAGAAAAATAAAACATACAGATGGAATTTAACCTGTGACATGAAAAAAGCGAAAAACTGAATTCCCCCATTTGGGTATGATTACCTCGGTACAACCAAACCAAGTGGTCGTCCACTTGGATCAAATTTTTTTTTACGTTTTTCATGTTCCAAAACCTGTTTTCTGGACTAATTCGGACATGCTGAAGATGGTTTGATAGTGGTAAAACTCCGTTATCTCGGGCATATTTTGAGTATTCGGAGACGCTTGATTTTACCAAAACTCAATTTTATCAAAACTAAATTTTTTTGACAAAATGGTATTTTACCACTATCAAACCATCTTCAGCATGTCCGAATTAGTCCAGAAAATAGGTTTTGGAACATGAAAAACGTAAAAAAAATTTTGATCCAAGTGGACGGCCACTTGGTTTGGTTGTATCCAGGTAATCATACCAAAATTTGGAACTCAGTTTTTCGCTTTTTTCATATCACAGGTTCGATTTCATCTACCTGCATGTTTTATTAAAATAAATAAATACAAATAAGATTCAGGTAGTTTGAGTACCCTACAGGGGGTTTGAAGTACCATCCACCTACTCATCCCTGGTTTATGGGTTCGGATGGGTAAAATCGAAATTTTGGTCTTATCAAAGTCAAGAAATTTTATTAAATATGGCTTTATCAAAAGGAATTTTTAGCAAATGTGCCTTTATCAAAAAAAATTTTAGCAAAAAGTTTTTTTTTTAGCAAATGTGCCGTTTAGCAAATATTTTTTTAAATTCTTCGGTACACCCGGATTTCGGTACTAAAATTCAGTATTACGCAAAAGAAAAGTCAAAAAGATATTTGTCTCGAAACATTTAAGCAATTAAAAACATCTCACTGAGAATTATGATGTCAACTATTTATTATTTCGTGTTTTGGTCCATAGCAGCAGCTCATTATGTGAATCTCATTTTTTGCACCATATCTTTTCCAAAAAGTTTTACAACTAAATTTGATCTATTTAGAGAATGCCAGCTGCAAAGTCTTCGAAGAAAGTGGACCCGAAGGGCGGAAAAGCTCCAGCAAAGAAGAAGGTCAAACTTTTTGGAAGAAGCATAAAGCTATATTTTATTTTTTCAGGATGCCGGAGGTGGCGGTGGTGGAAAGGCTAAGAAGAAGAAGTGGTCCAAGGAAAGGTGCGTGATAAGCTCTCAAATATGGCGCTCTTCGATCAAGCCACCTATGACAAATTGTACAAGGAGGTAAGTGCCTGCTTTCGTCTTGTCGGTCCGATTACCTTAATGTCTAGGCTTCAGATCCCTCTCGTCAAGCTGATTACTCCATCTGTCGTGTCCGAACGGCTCAAGGTTCGAGCTTCGTTGGCCAAGGCTGGGCTGCGTGAGGTTAGACTTGTTAGTGACTGTATTTAAGTTTTTATAACTTATTTTCAGCTTCTTGCCAAGGGCTTGATCAAATGTGTTGTCAAGCATGGAAGTCAGTTGGTGTACACACGAGCGATCAGCAAAGCTACTGAGACTCCGATGATCGACGCCTGAGTTAAGGAAAAACCATATTTGATGTTTTGTGTTACCTCTGTTTGTTGCGCAATAAAGTTAGTTTTGTTCACTGTGTTAGTTTACTTTCGGCGGTTTCAAGATTTCTGTTTTCTTTAACAGTGGCTTCAAAAGTGATTGTCAAAACGTTGGTCCGAAAGTTTTGTTTCTCAAATTGAGTCCCATTTTAAAAGCCTCGTACCCTGTGAAGGCACGAAAGGAGTAAACGAAAGGAGTGAAAAAAATGGTTAAAAATTGCATCAAGATAAGTATTTGAACAGAAAAATGTTAGACACTAATAAGGCGGGTCAAATAGACTATTTTCATAATTATCTTTATTGTTTTCTGGGAGACATGAGGTGAGTATACAGGTCGAGGAAATTATCTGGAAGACTGAGAATATTGGAAGCGTTCTTGCCCAAATTGTCTCTGTCCAAGTTAATATTGAATTTGAAGTCCATGGGATCGAATGCCTGTATGTCCTTGAAGAGAGATTGGAAAATGTGATGTGTTCGCTAAATTTTACCACATCCTTTTCCATTTCATCAAATATTTTGAGCACAACTGCAGCTTCATAACTGAAATTCGAAGCGTAATTATTTTCACCAACTAGGTTAAAAGAGCTCTGATAAATGGCCGTTGTATTATTTTAAATACCATTGCTTTGAAATTAATAACGACTGTGAGAAATCTGACCTTTTGGCTTTGTTCACGGATCTGCTGGTCAAAATGGAGTTCAACAGATGGTATACCTTGGAATAATCGGGATGTTCAACTGCATCATTTGAATTCTGAAATGTTGCCTCAGCCTGTGATATGGGTTGACTTGTAGATGGAAGTTCAGAAAGTAGTTTTGGGAGCAGCACTGAGCTTTCGTCATTGATCTTTTTGGTTTTGTTGATTTGCAAGGCCACGGACAGCCAGTCTTTTAAATCATTTTTTGGAGTTCCAGGAGAAGAGTGCTTTTGGTCGGCGATTGCCTGATCATAACAGTAGCGATTGGCAGTTGCTTGGGTGTTTAAATCTCGCAACACTTCAATAGCATTGACTAATTCTTCGACACTCTAAAAGAACCGAAATTGTTAAAAAAATACACCCTTACAAAGGTATGGCCCAGGCCTATAGAAGAGAATTTAGTAAGCGAGTGTCATTTTTCAAGACTGTGCTTATACGTTGGCCACAATGGAGGTGTGAGATATGAGGTCGAGGTGTCTGTCCTAATCTCAGGACCCAAATTTCACGTCAAGATCTTTTTTTAGTACCAAAATAGCAAAAAGCGCTGGATAAATAGCATATTTTCCCAAAATACCCCTAAAATGTCTTTATTTCAGCAAATTTCCTTATTTCTGAAATTTTGAGTCCGAAGCTCTGCATTAGGCAGAGGGTAGTCCCCGTTACGTTAGGATTCACTTAAACATTTTGGCCCTAATGCCGAATTCGGTCCATTTATGCCTCAGTATCCCCGGTTATTTGTCATTTTTGACTTTTAGTTAAACGCACAATATTTAAGTTAGGACGAACTCAGAAATGTTTTCCGAACTACAAAAAAGTAAAAAAAAAAGTTTGAGTCCGTCTTAGCACATACACTGGCAAAAATATGTGGGTTGGCCAGACTTGCGGACAATATTTTGCGGATGCGTGTTTCCGGACGTGATTATTGCGGACAAAGCTTTGCGGATGAGGTTTTGCGCCCCAACTTTTGCGGATCAAATCTTGCGGACGAACATTTGCGGACGAAGACTTGCGGACAAAGATTTACGGACGAGAATTTGCGAACTTCATATAAGCATCGCCTAAGTCACAGGTTCGACTAACTTAGTTTTAAATGCTGTCATCCTTCACTCCGAATTGAGATACCTTCTTTTTTCTGCTCCTTTTCTGCCAAACTTCGGTTTATCCGCAAAAGTCGGTCCGCAAATGTTCGTCCGCAAATGTTGCATCCGCGAAATTTGGTCCGCAAAGTCTCGTCCGCAAATCTTTGTCCGCAAATTTTCGTCCGCAAATGTTGCGTCCGCAAAATGTTGTCCGCAAGTCTGGCCAACCCAAATATGTTGCTTGAATTACAAAATAGGAGGAAAAACTTATTTGAGCCGACATTATAGGGTGCTCAGAATGGAAGCAGGAAGTCGGATGTTAAAATCTTTGATTTCCCCGAGCTCTGCCAGTTCTAATCATTTTTTGTTCTGTCACTAGTTTTATCTGTTCTGGAGGTTCTTTGCCCAAAAAAAAATAACTTTCCAATATGGTGAGCAAAAATAAATAATTAAAATCCGAGCACCGAGTTTTTACTTTGACATTGGAATTCCTACCTCCATCGTAAAAGAGAGTTTAACTTAAATTACAAAAACGTCCAATGAAAACTTACAGTGTTTTCGAACTGCTCAGCAAACCTTTCAATTCCACTTCTGTCGCATTTGTACCTGGAATTGGCAGGTTTTTAATAATAATTGAAATTGCAAGCTCACCTGGTTATTTGCATTAAAAGGGCACTCAGATCGTCCACATTCCATTGGGACAACACTCTCTCGGGCGATTCATCTAGGACCAGCTCGAGAGCTTCATCATGAGTGAGCACAGCGACTGGAATGCGGGTGTGGTTGTTTGGGGGAGGAGAGGAAGACATTGCAATAGGCTTCAACAATTTTTACTTTAATTATTTAAAAATTTGGCATTCATCTTATAATCTAATCGCTGTGAGATAAGCTGGCGTTTATCTAGTCTTTTACAAAGGGCCTTCGTGAAAAAAATTCTGTTAATTCAGAGTCGCAGAAATTGGTTGCAATAATAATAATAAAAAGTCTTAAAAGCACACAACGAAATTCGTCTGCGCCAAAAAAAAACAAATTAATCAGTATAGCTGTATTTCGATTACTGTATTTCCTTTAACACGGGAAGGCCTGGTGCGCCCATTTGCGACAACGGGTAGAACAGAATGTGCTGAACACGATGGCGCGGGTCCTTTTCCCTTCGATGTCTGACCAAGTAGGTGAAAATAGGCCCGGAAGGGAAGAGGTTGTGGATGGTCAAAATCCAGCTGGATACCCAGAGGTTTCAAGTGGTGCGTCATTATCCTCAGACTACACCCACACTCATAACATACCAAAATGACCGCAAAGATATCAGCTTACGAATAATACTTAGCATAGAAGATTTTGACGCTAGTAGCGAATACCCCCCCCCCCCCCAACTATTTTCACCTTTTTTACTTAAGTAAAAAGTAAATAATAAAATAAAATAATAAACTCGTAAATTTAGGGTCTGCAGGCGCCTATCGGCGCCTATGTTGTTCGGGAACATTAGTTGTTCATGTACATTAGTAGTTCGGGTAGATTTATCTTTCGAGTGCGTTAATGGTTAGGGTAGATCATCCACCCTACCTTTTGACTAAGCTACTCTACCTCGCCTACCCTCGCCCATTCTCACCTGCTCATGCCATTCTCGCCTATCCTCGTCTACCCTTGCCCATCCTCGCCTATGCTCGCCTCCCTCGCCTATCCTCGCCTACCCTCGCCCATCCTCGCCTACCCTTGCCATCCTCGCCTCTCCTCGCCTACCCTTGCCCATCCTCCCTTACCTCGCCTATCCTCGCCTACCCTTGCCCATCCTCGCCTATCCTTGCCATCCTCGCCTATCCTCGCCTGCTCTTGCCCATCCTCGCCTATCATCGCCTACCCTCGCCTATCCTCGCCTACCCTCGCTTATCCTCGCCTACCCTTGAAATCCACCATCTCCGATTTGGAGGGCAAGGAAAATTCTTTTAGAAGCAACTTCGATTATACGTGTTTGTGCTTAAAAAGATGCCAAGATGTTTTACTTGAAGGTTCCGCAGAGATATCTGACATTAATTGGCAAAAACTGGCCAAAAAGTGGGTTTAAACCCGAAAATCCACCTTAAATCCAGGCCAAAATCGACCTTCACCAATTTGGAGGGCAAGGAATTTTTTTTTAGAAGCAACTTCAATCATACGTGTTTGAGCTTAAAAGAAAGCCAAGATGTTAAACTTCAGGGTTCCGGTGAAATAACGAACATGAGTTAACTAAACATAGCAGAAAAGTGGGCTTGAACACAAAATGCCACCTCAAATCCAGGCTAAAATAAACCATCTCTAGTTTGGAGGGCAAGGAAATTTTTTTTAGAAGCAACTTCAATTATACGTGTCTGTGCTTAAAAGAAAGCTAAGATGTTGAACTTGAGGGTTCCGAAAAAATATCGAACATAAAATTGCAAAAAGTAGCCAAAAATCAATCTTGAACACCATAAATTCATAAAAAGTGTGACGGACGGACGGACCCCCCCGACCCAAATACTATATAGAGATACTTAGCATAGAAGATTTTGACGCTAGTAGCGAATACCCCCCCCCCCAACTATTTTCACCTTTTTTACTTAAGTAAAAAGTAAATAATAAATAAATAAACTCGTAAATTTTTTGATATTGTATTTTTCAATATTTTTTGAATTCGCGCAATTCTCGAAATGGTTTACCCTGGTTCGCCATTAGTGACAACAAGGTTTTTCGTGATATGGATTTTGGGCCATGATATGATAATGATATGGGGTGACATGATATAACTAAAGGTGATTTGTAAAATAATTTTTTTAAACTGAGATATAGGTCCTTAAGGGTGGGCGTTTATTAGAGGGTGGTAGATAAATAGAGTGAATACGGTACTCAAGTTCGTTTGTTATTACTTATTGAGATATGAGTTAAAAGTTCGGCATCCAATAAATCCTGGGCTTAGCAGATGCCATAGTTGCGTGAGAGAACACACGTTCAATAAGTGAGCTCGTTGTAGGTATAAATCAGAAAATTCAAGTGCTTAAGTAGCGATGTCCTCTCATTCCGTCTTTTCCATACTTATAATCCAGAAATTCCAGAGACCTTCAGTCTATTTTTTTTATCATCTTTTGAAAAAACCGTATAATTTTGAGTAAATACAGGGTGATCCAAGAAATTCCCCCGACTTCAAACAGCCGTAACTTGAAAAAGAAAACGCAATTTTGACAAAAGATGTTGTGCATTCGTCTTCTCTTGAGTCCCAGATTCATTTGGCCTATGAAGTTGAAACAATGATTTTCGCTTGGTCCCCCTGTGAATTGTGCCTTGCATATCCAGTGTTTATCCATAGACGAGGACCAAAACCAGGTCAGGGACCAAGCGAAAATAGTATTTTTGACCTTATTTTCCGAATCAATTCCAGATCAAGGGAAGCCGAATGCAAAAAACTGTCAGTCAAAATTGCGTCATAACAAAAAGTTACGGCCGTTTAAAGTCGGAGCATTTGTTGGGCCACCCTGTATTAGGGTTGTCAAATGAGAACGTCCTTGACTATATGCTCGGACAGTACCTAGATTTTGTCACTAACATAGAACTGGCACATAATTTTGTGAAAACTGACTTTTGCTGTCAAATTTTTTGTTTGCCTCCCGACCGGGAGAATCATTGTCCCGTCCCGGAATTTTACTTGGTCCCGGATTCGTGTCTCGAATTTTTTTTCAAAATTTCGTACCGTCCCGAAATAGCCCATTTTTAATGGGAGGGGGCTGATTCGTATTCGCGCTTCTCGTATTTGACAAAACTCGTATTCGCAGAACGTATTTGCAAAACTCGTATTCGCATTTTTGACCCACTTTTTGTAGTCCACTATTTGGTGACTTACCAGTGGTAAGTCACCAAATAGTGGACTACAAAAAGTGGGTCAAAAAATGCGAATACGAGTTTTGTCAAATACGAGAAGCGCGAATACGAATCGGCCCCCTCCCTTTTCAATCCCTATTTAACATGGCCTGATATCAGTTGATATCACCTGATATTTGTCATGTTATATGATACTGATATGACATAAACTCTAAACAAATGATATAATACGTGATATCACCTCCGTGATGTCATATCAGGCTACATGATATCATACGAAAACCCTGGTCACAACGGATAGAACAGAATGTGCTGAACACAATGTTGCCGGTCGTTAACGCTTCAAGGCCGAATTAAGCAACTGAAATAGGGTCTAAAAAGTTATCAGTTTTGCATGGTCGAAATTCAGCTAGCACCCAGAGGTTTTCAAGTGGTGCGCCATTATCTTCATACTACTCCCAAGCTCATAATTAGTCAAAATAACCGCCAGGAGTTCTGCTTTCAAGCTGTTGAAATATACACCGTTTTTGAGGCTTTGAAAATTACCACTTGTTTGTCTGCGTGAAAATTTTATAAATTTTACAAGTTTACTCTATACGTGCCTGTATTTATTATACTTTTAACTTTTATTCTAGAACTTTCCAGTATCTTATAGAACAATCAATAGGATACAAAAAAACAAATTTTTCTTACAAAGCTAGCAAAACCACCGTGAAAATGTTGGACTTGTTGATTTTGTTTATTCCTTTTGTTCGAGCCACTAAATGATAAGTGTATTTTATTAATGTCGTAAAAAACAAATTGGCTGCACGTCTTAGTTTTTATTGTAGCCCATTGATTCTTTTATAAAATAATGAAAAATTCTAGAATGAAAATAAAAATTAGAATAAGTATAGGCTCGTTTAAACTAAAAATGTAAAATTTGTAAAAATATTTACGCAGACAAATAAATAATTTTCGAAATTTTGCAAATAAAAACGGTATATTTTTAAACGGCTTTAAAGCTAAACTTCTGGTGGTTATTTTGACTAATTATGATATTGGGAGTAGTATGAAGACAATAGCGCACCACTTGAAAACTTGTGGGTGCTAGCTAAATTCGACCAGGCAAAACTGATAACTTTCTAGATCCTATTTCAGTCAATTAATTTGGCCGTGAAGCAAAGACGACCGGCAGCATTGTGCTCAGCACATGCTGTTATACCAGTTGTCACTAATGGGCGCACCAGGGTAACCCGTCAAACAACTATCGAAAAAAAATACAATATCAAAAATTTACGAGTTTATTATTTTGAGTGTGGTTTTCAGTGGCTTTCTAAACAAACATTCTCACAAATTTTAGTTCAACGTGTAGCCTGATAAATTTGCTGAAAAGGTGATAAAAAAGACCGTTGATCAAACTTGCATGTGTAGAAAGTCATGGCACATAGAAGTAAAAGTAAGAGAATTCCGAAAAACCGTACCTCGAGAAAGAACTGGTGATTTGTCTTCACTTCACAAATAAAAATCTTGGCGCTAGTAGCGAATACACCGCCCCCTCCCCCCCCCCAAGAATCCGACCTTTCAAAAATGCTGTAACTACCCTTACAAAACAACAAGTTTAGGATTAGCCCTTAGGCTTGGGGGTAGGCCAGCGTACGGAAGTTGTGATTAATAAGGAGTTAACGCATATTTTCCGGGGTCTGGGTCATAAATTTGGGTACTTTTTACTTAAGTAAAAAAGGTGAAAATAGTTGGGGGGGGGTATTCGCTACTAGCGTCAAAATCTTCTATGCTAAGTATTATTCGTAAGCTGATATCTTTGCGGTCATTTTGGTATGTTATGAGTGTGGGTGTAGTCTGAGGATCATGACGCACCACTTGAAAACCTCTGGGTATCCAGCTGGATTTTGACCATCCACAACCTCTTCCCTCCGGGCCTATTTTCACCTACTTGGTCAGACATCGAAGGGAAAAGGACCCGCGCCATCGTGTTCAGCACATTCTGTTCTACCCGTTGTCGCAAATGGGCGCACCGGGCCTTCCCGTGTTAAAGGACCATACTTGTTGATGCAAATGAACATTTAACAAATCCAAATGTGCGCGGAACACTTCTCTATCACCTCTCACTGTATTCTTTTGAGTCGCTGGAAATAACTCCAAAGAGTAGAGTGCGAGACAAAAGAGAAGTGTCCCGCGCGCATTTGAATTTGCCAAATTTTCATTTGCATCAACAAATATGGTCCTTTAATAGGTAAAACATCCATTCGTGACACTTTATGACGGAACTTTTTGAAATTTTTATTAAAAAAACATCAACTTTATATGTAAAAGTTTCTTGAAAGTCACCCCTAAGTCACCCCAATACTAAAATCTCATCTTGTATCCGAATCCGTTGAGATCAGAACAAAATGATTGTTATGATCTGAGATATCTATCTCAGTAGACCAGGGGTGCGACTTTTCTGACTTGTTCTCTCAAAGTAGCTATATCTCAGCTTTTAAAATTATTTCGATCTGATCTCAACGGATTCGGCTCACGATGAGATTTTGGCATTAGGGGTGTCTTTCAAAAAAATTTTCCATATAAAGTTGATGTTTTTCAATACAAATTTCCAAAAGTTCCGTCATAAAGTGTCACGAATCGATAGTCGTCTCTTTTAATCCTGCTGCTGGTCGCCTTAATTTTCGGATGCCCGAAAATCAGAAAATTTTTGGATCGATCTCAAGCTTTTTAGGTGAAAATCCAAAATTTAAAAAGCGGAATCAGTAGAGTTCGTGGCAGTTAAGAGAAAGCAAAAAACAGTTTTGGAAAATGTTTATTCTGGGCTAAGATGTAGGTCCTCAAAGTCGAGGGGTCGCCTTATTAGAGGAAAAACGGTAACCCGTTTTCGCCGGAACATAATTTTGCTTACACACAATTTATCTTTTAGATGAGCAAAGCGATCATTAATAATGTTCAAAAGAGGCAAGCTTTTGCAAACTTACCACAAATTCTCTTTCGTGCATGGCCACTGATGTGTTAAATATCAAGAAATAAGAAAGAAAAAAATATTTCAAAAAATTCAAAATACTTTACAAGGGAGTAAGGCGATTTTCGGCAAGTTTTGTTACCAGCTGGCATCAATGAGTTAAGCGATTGAATTAAAAAATAAAAAGTTTCAGATAAAAAAATAAAAAGTTTTAGCTACCGAGGCGCTATTCCAATGCATCACCTCCATCAACTTCCTTCTCTCTCGAAATCACAGGGGCGAACCAAAGCTGACTTCTATTTTTGGATAGAGGCAAATGTTTAGTCAAAGTCAGACTCAGTAAACCTTTTAGTTAACAAGAATGCAGAGCGGAAACAGAAAAAGTCCATCATCTAACTAAAATTTAGCTAAAATTCGAACACGGTTCTTACAAAGGTGGAGTTACAAATATTACCTTTGCAATTTTCATGAAAGTTTGGTGGACTCATGGATAGCAGTGGACTTTCGAAATCACATAAAAACAACAAGGGGAACCAAAGCTAACTCTTGAATGTGGGCAGTGCTTAAAATAGACCTCTCACCTATTTTTGCCTGGATCTCGGTCACTAACATACCTGAAGCGCCGTCGGCGACCCGCCAAGCGCCAGCGCCGGCGGTGGCGGCGCCGCCGGCGGCGAAAATTTTGGAGCGCCGGCGCTAGCGGCGGCGTATTTGGCGAAGCTGCTGGCGGCGGCGACATTTTAAGGCAGCCGGCGCCGCCGCCAGCCGACAAAAATTATTTTTACTACCGGTAGTTAATGAAGATTTTTTAAAGGAGGACGGGGACTTTATATACGCATCGCCGTGGGTCACAGGTTCGACTACCAGTGGGTGAAAATCCTGTTTTCTTTTCTACTTTTATTTACAAGTTTAGTGTCAAAATATATCCAAGGTTCCGGGCTTTCATTTGAGCTATCTAGCTAAAAAGTTAGCTGAAAATACAGCTAAAAAGTTAATATAAAGTTAATTTTAAAATTTAAAAAACATTGAACCATGTCCGATTCGATGCCATCCTCAATATGACTATCCCAGAACTATTCGGTAGTATCCTAAAAACTAACTTTTTTTCGTAATTTTAATTTAAATACTCATTTGCAACCTCACATCCAAAATGTAGCCCTAGTGTTCCTTGGCGTCATTTCCAGCATACGGTTGTATGAAATCATGTTAATTGAAATTGCAAAGAAAGTCAGTTCCTAAATAATACTGAAATCCTACCTCTCAATAGTACTCATTTCTTCCTGGGTCAAACCTTCACTAGCTACCTTGCTTTTATGAAGTGATTTTGTTGTGGAAAATTTTTTATCTGGTTCCTCATGAAATTCTGACTCTAGAAAGTCACTAAACGCGTGGACCATAAATAATATTGGTGAAGACCCAGGGCCTGAGTCTCAGGCTATATAAATCTAAGTACGCATCATTTTGACCAGTTTCCTATATTGTTGGTCATTTGCCAAAAATCGCAAAATTGAGGCAGTTGCCGACAGCAAAGCAGTGCTGGAAATGGTTGCAATCGATTGCTCGATGAATTTTGGCACTAAATCCAAGAAATTTACTGAAAAAAAGAAAATAAAACACCCCCAGAGGGACTAGAACTTTCGACAAAAGGCGATGCGTATATAAAGTTCCCCCATGCCTTCAAGTTTTATGCATTACGAAAAAAACACTCTATTAGTTTCAGCACAACATACTCTTTCTCTTTCGGTAACAGCACCACATATCAGCAATACACCTCACTCAGCACTTAGTTTTGGACATATATAATATCTACCGTTCACAAGGAATTGACCTTGTTAATCCGTCTAGAGGGAAAACAGACAAAAATTTGGCACTATAGAACGCCACTGGCGCCGGCGGCGCCGCCAGCGCCGGCGGCAATCTTCTGGCTTCTCAGCGCCGGCGGTGGCGCCGTTTTCGGAAAAGCTCGGCGGCGTGCCAGGCGCCGGCGCTGGCGGCGGCGCCTGCGGCGTTTTTGGCGGCGCTGCAAGTATGGTCACTAAGCATTGTGCATATTTAAAACTAGATGTCATTGGACGCAGGAGAAGTAGCTCTATCTCTCTGATAAACTAGATTTTTCTGAACGCCTTTACGTTTTGGGATTAAAAAGCGTTTTAAGACAAAAAAGTCATTCTTCAAACTAAGAATTTTGAGATATTTTGTGATTTTTCTCAGGAAAAAATGTCGCGCAAATTTTTTTGATCACAGATTTAGAAAACTTATCGAATTCTTCATCAGATACTCAAAAACTTAAAAAGGACGGACGCCAGGAAGATACAGTCATTTTTATACAAATAATCAAAGTGTTTGTTTTTGTACTTAGGTGCTGTTCAACGATCGCGTCACGATTAGAGTGATTTAAATAAGCATATATCACAAATTTCAGTAACTCGGTACAATTTTGGTACATTCTGTATGGTTAGGAAAGTCTGTAATGGCTTGTCTCAAATCTTATTTTTAGTCTATTTTGGCTTTATATCTTCTATATATCCCTTCCTTTCCGTGAACTCTCTAATTATGACCCTTCAAGCTATCTTCCGAAAATTCAAGGGGTTTAGGTCATTTCTCCTGCTTTCACCTGTTTCAACAAATTATATTTTATTTGGTTGGTCCATAAGTTTGCGGGTCATTATGCACGACTCGCAAGGTTTCTGATTGGGTTTCATAAGTTTTGACTAATACAAGCCATTGAAAATTAATAGATGGGTTCCACATTCAAAACTACGAAATTGAAATTTGGAAACCCATCAGAAAAATTTCTTCTGTTTTTACAAATAAAATTTTGAATGTGGAACCCATCTATCAATTTTTAATGTACAGGGTGGCGCAACATAAACGCATGAATGAATTTTCGCCATAACTTTTTAAATTTGCGGTACTTTGACGAGATCTTTTTTTTATTCGAAAGCTGAATGAATGAGAAATCGAATGACACCAACATGCAAAGAATTCTTTATTTGAACACACCCAATTTTAACGGACAAAAATAACAATGATTTTACTCATATTCCTGTTCTGTACTTTCCCATTCACTTCTAGGCAGTATTCGAGGCGAGTTTCGTAGGCTCCGATTGCTCTGTTGACCATCTCCTGCGGCAGACTCATGAAAGCTCGCTCAATCCGTTCTCGAAGCTCATTCATACTGGCGATTAGTGTTGTGTAGACTTGGCTCTTGATCCACCCTCCCCCCCCCCCCCAGGAAGAAGTCAAACGGCGTCAAATCAGGCGAATACGGCGGCCAGGCGAAGGGAGCAGGAGCAGTAGACGTCCCACGACCCATCCAGCGAAGAGGAAAAAGCAAAAATCAACTGCAGCAGAAAATCAACAAATTCATCATCCAATCAACCAAACCAAAAAATCCAACCTTGATGTTTGGCCTCTTCTTCCTTTCGACGCTTCCTTGCCCTTGAATTTGTTGTACCAGTCAAGAATCCTATTGCGGTCCGGCACTTTAGCATGAATCCCGAGCTCCCTCCGATATCGAACGCCAAAATTGGCCACGCTTTTGCCTTCCTCAATGAACATTTCGACGCACTTTGCCTTCTCTTGAGCACTGTAGACCATGGCTAAAAGAAGAAAAAATAAATTTTCAATCAAACATGTTTTAATAGTGATAACAAACACGAAAATTAATAAGTTTGGTGTCATTCGATTTCTTATTCATTTAGCTTTCGAATAAAAAAAGATCTCGTCAAAGTACCGCAAATTTAAAAAGTTATGGCGAAAATCATTCATGCGTTTATGTTGCGCCACCCTGTATTTTATTATTCAAAACTTATGAAAACTATACAGGAACTTTGCGAGCTGTGTGTATAACCAGTGGTTATTAACCACCCGCAAACTTATGGACCAACCCAATATCACAAACTAGAATCGTATGGCTACCTGAAAGATTTATTTCGTATTTCCTGTATTCATTTCTTCTAGTTATTTATTTATATCTTCGTATTTCCTCTAATTAACGCCAACCTCCACCCCCGGTTTAAAATCATGTTCTTGGCATTGAGTTTTCGACCCACTTTTCGAAGACTGCGCTTAGACAAGTCACCATCCATTTTTTAGCCAGAAAGATGAGCTACAAAATGGATGGTAACTTGCCTGAAAGCAGTCCTCAGAAAATGGGTCAAAACACAATGCCAAAACCACGATTTTGTGTCAAATTTGAAACCATAACTCAAATACTTTTTGACCTTTCGAAATTTAAAAGCATAATTTGAAAATTTTTTTTTCTATCCGATTTTTCTAGCGAAATATTCGAAATCAAGCGCTCGATTCGACCACCCTAGTCATTATATATTCAAATTTAGTTATAGTTTAGTGGAAATTTGTGTTTTTATTAGACGCTTACAGCTTGTTCACAATTTTATAGTTGTTTACAGGTAGATACATATCGCAATTTTTCTTATCGTTAGGATCTTTCCATTGAAAACCACATTTTTTATATAAATGTTCAGCTGAAGGGTTCCCTTGCGGTTCATCACAATTCTTAACTTCCAAGGTAACAAATTGTGCTTCGCCAGATTGCTTTATTTTGTTAAGTGCTGTTGTTAGCAGAGCTTTGCCAACACCTTGTCCTTGCCAGCTCGGGTCTGTTTCCACCCACATTATTTTGACGATTTCGCTAATGCCGTCCGTCGAGCCATAGTCCAACTCCCCAATTTGACCTTTAATTTTTGATAACTTTCTTTTGTCACAGTATTTTGGGCAGAATACAGTGAGCTAAAAAAATCATAGAGGCAGTCGTCTTAACTTCAAACTTGTAATAACATGGGAAAATTAGGGATCACAGTGTACTTTCTGGTACCGGCCAGGGGGAGGGGTGCAGTACGTTTGAACACCACCATCTTGACCGCCACCAAATTTACCCTTCACCAAATTAACCGCCAGCCGAATTTGACCCCATTTTAATTGACCGCTGTTTCAAATTGACCACCACTAATTTGAAGAAAGCCGAGAGTTTTCACAGTAAAGATGGGAGATTTCAATGTTTGAATGCAAATTTTAAAAAGCCGGGAAAAATAAATCAAAAAACCGGGAGATTTCACAGATTAGCAGGTGTATATGCTGGGGTTGAAATGGTGGCGGTCAAATTTGGCTGGCGGACAATTTGGTGAGAGATCAACTTGGTGGCGGTCAAAATATGCTGGTGGTCAAAATGGTGGCGGTAAAAGCCAGGGGACCAAGGTCGTCACTTTTTTTACCTTCATTTTTTAAAAACTTTCGTCCATTCTGTTTTGACGGTCGCAAATGAAGATTCCGATTTAGCCGACTGTTCTTTCAAAAATCTAAACACTTTTTTTCTGAAAAAAGCAAAAGCAGTGGATAAGCTTTTGTGTTTTATGTTCCAAAATGCGTCGCAGATTCGACCCCACATGGTGGCACGATGGTTATATCGGCTTGTTTAACCAAATTTTCGAAGTAATCCGACTTCTTGACCCTGATTTGGAATCAGCAACCCCAATTACCCTAGACATTGGACAAACAAGCCGAAATAAATAGCGTGCCACCATGTGGCGTCGAACCTGCGCACCATTTTGGGCCATAAAACACAATCGCTTATCCACTGCGCCACCGAGACCAAATTTTGACGGTTTTTCCTCTTTAAATCGAATCTAGACGAAAAAACTTGGGTTTCTGAAAAACGATCGTCAAAATCAGAACCCTTGTAATTTTTAAAAGCAGACTGTTAAATAGAGCTCGAGAAAAATTTCTACGATACTCGATACTCCACAGTGCAGTGTAGTTTAACCCCAAAATTGAGGCAAAAAGTGTCGGACTTAAAGGAGGAGATACTTCCTTAGGGGTTTTTGACATTCTTATTTTTAAAGATTTAAACATTTTAATGAACGAAAGACTAAGCAAATTCTGTATAACATGAGTATACTTATGTTTTTTATCATCGCAAAGCCTTCAAAAACTATAATATCTCCAAAATCACCACAGTTGTTTGTAATTTATCTCATCAAATAAATTATTTACATCATAAATTTTAATAGTTTACCCCCTCAAATTTTCAACACTGTTTTTATGAAATACTTTTTTAGAAACTTTCATTCTTTTTCAGTAGCGTGTAGCTTCCGAATCCCTCCTTTCCGTTGAGCTATTAAGTGATGTAATATCATTTCATAAAGTTGTAGAGAAAGGTCTTTGAGTAGAGTACATTTTTTCAGAAATTCGGAAAATTTACGGGGTAAATAATTTATCTGATGGGATCAATTACATACAACTGAAGTGATTTTTGGAGATATTTCAGTTTTTGAAGGCTTTGTGATGATGAAAAGATATAATTTAACTCATGTCATACAGAATTTGCTTAATCTTAATTCAAAAGATGTTTAAAAATAAGAATGTCAAATAACCCCTAAGGAAGTAGTCTCCTCCTTTAAATCGAGAGTGGACTGTATTTGTCGTTTTATTATGCGTGCAAATTGAAAATAAAAAATAATACCTTTTTCTCCGAATTTGCATTTCAATGACTTTACTATAAATATATAAATTAACACATTTTTGTTCGAAAGAAGTAACAAATATTTTACAAAAAAAGTTAGAATACTTTTTTCATAAAAGCGTCAGCACATCATAATCCAGGGCTCCGAATTGTACTTTATTTGAAGATTCGTACTTTGTTCGGGACTAAAAGTCTTTAGAATTTTTCAATTTTTATTTTTGACGCTCAAAACTTGATAAAAAGTAAAAATGGCACCTTTTGACAAAAAAAATGAACAAAATACTTTATTTCGCAAATCGCACTTAATTTTAGAAATTAGAGTTCGGCGCCCTGGTCAAGTACAGGGTGTCCCAGAAAAAAACCCTTACCTTTCAAAGGCGCCGTCCGAAAAAAAAATATTTCATTTTTTTTTAAACAATATGTCATTTTGTAGCCCTGGAATTTCTCTAGCGGATGATATATTAACATTCACTAATTGATAATTGAAAAGTTGGCAAATAGACCGAGCAAATAAAAAACTGGATTTTCAATCCCCGGATTTTCTGTTTTGTCAAATTGACTCGTGGTCAGAAAAATTTGAAAAAGTTTAATGTGCTGTGATAACATTATTGCACTATGTTGTAGCTCAGATCAAGCGCTACAAAACCCAATTTGCAGAACATTTTTTAAAAATATAAATGTTGAGCTATGGCTTTTTGAAAAAAACCACAAATATCCAAAAATCAATTTTTCTGCATTTTTTTTGAATTTCAGTCGTTTTTAAATGGATTTGCTGTTTTCGTGAGACTATATCTCAACATTTAAATTTACCAAAAAATTCTGTAAAAAGGTTTTGTAGCTCCTGATCTGCGCTACAACATACATTAAAGAAACATTTTTAGCGCAAAACACTCAAGCATAATTTCGATCAGTTAAGGTGACAAAAGTGCTTGTCAAACTTTGTGAAATGACTTTATTTGTGTTAAGAGTCGGATGCTGACTTTTTGAAAATAATCCAGGAAATTTTTATATACCAATCGAAAGAAAAAGAAAGGGCGGCACTTGTTCACTTGGGGGGGGGGCGCATTTTATAATCGTCGAAAATTGATGTTTAAACTCCTAAGTAATTTTTATATGTTAAAAACGATAAAAAGGATGTTTTTTTACACTTTCCTACGTAAAAATTGATTATTGGGAGAAAATTTTTTTGACCGAAATGTGACTTTTTTGATGCTTTGCCTTGGTCCCCAAGGAAAAAAGTCACATTTCGGTCAAAAAAAAATTTCTCCAAAAAATCAATTTTTACGTAGGAAAGTGTAAAAAAACAACCTTTTTATCGTTTTTAGCACATAAAAATTACTTAGGAGACGTTTAAACATCAGTTTTCGACGATTATAAAATGCGCCCCCCCCCCCCCCAAGTGAACAAGTACCGAAAGGGCTACAAAATGATGTGTTGAAATATTTTCGCAAGATAAATTTTGATATTAATATTCGACCTGAAAATACGTCAATAATTTTTTAAGTCAACAAAAACAAAAAAATCCGGGGATTGAAAATCCGATTTTTTTTATTTGTTCTGTTTATTCATCCACTTTACTATTGTCACTTAGTGAATATTTAAATATCATTCGCTAGAGAATTTTCAGAGCTACAAGATGACTTATCGTGCACAAAAAATTGAAAATTAAAAATGGTCCTACTGTGCCCTTGAAGAGTAGGGTTTTTTTTTCTGGGACACCCTGTACTACTTAACGTATGAGAGATGGGACCCAGGGACGGGGGGGGGTTGCTTGCCTTGGCCTGGTATGTTAATGATTCATACCCCATCTGCTGTTTTTTTATCGTGGTCTTTTGCGATTTGCCTTATACTTGGTCAAAATTTTTGTTGGATTTACAAAAAAAGTTAATTCATCACTTTCAGTTATTGATTCTCAAAAATAAGTTAAATAAGGAAAATTTATAAATACAACAATATCATATTGTTATGAAAAAGTTTCATAAATTTTTGAAAAGTTTGCGAATTTGAGAAGCTAGAAATTTGAAAGCGATACATACTTTTACCGTTAAAACCTTCCTCCTCTACTATGTGTGTCATCCATTTTCGGTAATCTAAAAACTAATGGTCATAAGTAGTTGATATAGATTGACTAGAGACTTTTTTCAAAATTATGAAATTTATGTTTTATAACATTTATATGTAAAACTTCTTTAAATAGTGTGTCAAGGAGAAAATATCTAACTTTACAAAGAGTTTTTCTATGCATGTTAAATTTCAGTACTAGAAAAAAGTATTTTGGTACTAGATTTAAGTATTACCAAAAATAAAGTGGAAAAATATATGCCAAGAAGACGATTTTGAATCAGATGGGTCGGCCTAGTAAGAAATTAATGGTACACATAACTTTTTTTGAAGAAATTATTTAATATCTTATTTTTTTTTGAAATTGATCAAAAAAATCTGCTTTTCTGCTCTTAATAATTATTAATTATTAAATAATTAATTAATTCTTTAAATAATTAAATAATTTAGGTTTTTTAAATACTTTTGTCTAACTGTGTTAAAAACTTAGACAATCTATTTTCTCTGATAAATTTTTTGTTAGCTTTTATTGGAGCATGCTTTCCTAAAGCAACGGCAATGGTTGACATTTGAATTCCGGGGGACATAAAAATGAAAATAATTGTCACAAAATTTGCGCAAAATATTTTTCAAACGCAAACAACTATTTTCGGCAATCATTTTTGACTTCTCAATTAAATTTTCGGTCGGGTCTGCTGACCCGCCGTTACTTTGTGGTCGCCTATTTGGTTTTTGTGTATAACTAGTTGAATTATAGTGGCCATATCTATATTTATGTCTTTTTTGTTTCAGATTATCAAAAGAAGAATCCAAGTTGTTGCCTGGAACCTCATTAGGTAAGTTTTTTAGCCGCTTTGCCCTTTTTTGTCCCTCCTGTTTAGGTTGTGGGCAAGGGCGCTGATGCTGATTATGCGAGATCTGATGTGGCTGCTCTGCGGTGCTACTTTTCTTTCTCTGGTCGTTCACGGGATCAAGTTTTTTGGTAAAAATGTGGTTAGTTCCCCATTCATTTTTTTTCGGTAATTTTTACGCTGGATTATTAGGGAACTTCTCTAGTCAAGTAACCTTTTTTAAATCTCACTGCGACCACACATGGCCTGACAAATTCATCAGTGAATGTAGCCTCAGATCCATGAACAAACCACATGTGATGTTTTTGTCTACTTGGAAGCTACAGACTTTGGGCGATTGTATGTGGTCATAGTGTTAGGCATCTGCACGGGTCGGCCCTTCCGGGCCGTAACTTGCATAATCGATCACGGGTTATGATAAAAATTATTTGTACCAGAACCTGTAAAAGTAGAGCCCGTGCGCATACCTGCATAGCCTAACTTTCTATGTGCCTTCGTGCTCCATTCTATGGAAGTATGGCTAGGCCTTTGTAACATAACTGTCGGGGCACGTCAACTTCTTGTAAGAGGCTGCCTAGCGAAAGTGAGTATAAGTCATATTATTTACCACAATGATCTTCTGGAGTTCATATTTCTAATTTTCAGGTATTATGCGTCACTCAGGTATCTTGTTCTATCAAGGAAATCCTCTTTTAGCGTCTTTCGCTATTCAGGTCCTGAGCTACCGTTTGTTTATGTTGTCTTTTACGGAATGTCTTGTGTTTTAGTGAAAGAATGGAGTTTCATATGGGGTGGAATGGGGCGGAATGGGGTTTTACTCTCTTGTTTTTTATTCGCGGTCGGAGTTACTGATCCGTCAGTATGATCCGAAATATCGCAATGATCTCGATTTTCCCGATCGTTTCTCAAAAAGTTGAAATTTTGACTATTAAGACCGCGCCTATCGATAATCCGTCCCCTATTTTGAAATAGGATGACGGATTATCGAGAGGCACGGGTCTTAATTTATCGAGAGTCGACTGTATCTAACAATTAGGTGTGTGAATTATCTCTTGTGCAGGTCATAATGACAGTAACTACCGGCTTTGGACCGTAGTAAACAAACGGTAGCTCAGAACCTGAATGGCGAAAGGCGCTAAAAGAAGATTTCCTTGATATAACAAGATAAATATAAATCAGCGTAAAAATTATCGAAAAAAAATGAATGGGGAACTAACCACATTTTTACCAAAAAACTTGATCCCGTGAACGACCAGAGAAAGAAAAGTAGCACCGCAGAGCAGCCACATCAGATCTCGCATAATCAGCATCAGCGCCCTTGCCCACAACCTAAACAGGAGGGACAAAAAAGGGCAAAGCGGCTAAAAAACTTACCTAATGAGGTTCCAGGCAACAACTTGGATTCTTCTTTTGATAATCTGAAACAAAAAAGACATAAATATAGATATGGCCACTATAATTCAACTAGTTATACACAAAAACCAAATAGGCGACCACAAAGTAACGGCGGGTCAGCAGACCCGACCGAAAATTTAATTGAGAAGTCAAAAATGATTGCCGAAAATAGTTGTTTGCGTTTGAAAAATATTTTGCGCAAATTTTGTGACAATTATTTTCATTTTTTTATGTCGCCGGGAGTTCCTTTAAAAAGTCGAAAATTATTGTTTTGCTTAAACTTTTTAAATATATGTCACCTGATTTACCCTCAATAGTTCTGAAAAAACAAACAATTTTAGATATTTTTGTTATCTTTTTTGAAAATTTTTTTGATAAAAATAAAAATAAAGGGTGCTACTTTTTTCTAGTACCAAAATGCTTAATTCTAGTACCAAAATTTTTATTTCTCTGAACTTTTCTCTTTTTCTCTTCACTTTGTAAGTACACTTTTGAAATTTTTTCAACTATCGTGCAGCCTGAATCTCAGCTATTCAACAAGATATATTTCTTCAGTAAAAGTTTTAAAAAATTTGGAGATTTAGGGGTCTGAATAGAGGAACTTGGTCGAAAAAGTTACTTCATAAAAAGCTCAAAATCTTCAAATCTTTGAAATATTTTACAGAAAATCGAAGTCTAGTTAGAAAGCTGATATTCAGAGCCACACGTTATTGTGTCAAGGAAAAAATAACTAACTTTACAAAGAGTTTTTCTATGCATGTTAAATTTCAGTACTAGAAAAAAGTATTTTGGTACTAGATTAAGTATTACCCAAAAATAAAGTGGAAAAAATATATGCCAAGAAGACGATTTTGAATCAGATGGGGTCGGCCTAGTAAGAAATTAATGGTACACATAACTTTTTTTGAAGAAAATTATTTAATATCTTATTTTTTTTTGAAATTGATCAAAAAATCTGCTTTTCTGCTCTTAATAATTATTAATTATTAAATAATTAATTAATTCTTTTAAATAATTAAATAATTTAGGTTTTTTAAATACTTTTGTCTAACTGTGTTAAAACTTAGACAATCTATTTTCTCTGATAAATTTTTTGTTAGCTTTTATTGGAGCATGCTTTCCTAAAGCAACGGCAATGGTGACATTTGAATTCCGGGGGACATAAAAAATGAAAATAATTGTCACAAAATTTGCGCAAAATATTTTTCAACGCAAACAACTATTTTCGGCAATCATTTTTGACTTCTCAATTAATTTTCGGTCGGGTCTGCTGACCCGCCGTTACTTTGTGGTCGCCTATTTGGTTTTTGTGTATAACTAGTTGAATTATAGTGGCCATATCTATATTTATGTCTTTTTTGTTTCAGATTATCAAAAGAAGAATCCAAGTTGTTGCCTGGAACCTCATTAGGTAAGTTTTTTAGCCGCTTTGCCCTTTTTTGTCCCTCCTGTTTAGGTTGTGGGCAAGGGCGCTGATGCTGATTATGCGAGATCTGATGTGGCTGCTCTGCGGTGCTACTTTTCTTTCTCTGGTCGTTACGGGATCAATTTTTTGGTAAAAATGTGGTTAGTTCCCATTCATTTTTTTTTCGGTAATTTTTACGCTGGATTATTAGGGAACTTCTCTAGTCAAGTAACCTTTTTTAAATCTCACTGCGACCACACATGGCCTGACAAATTCATCAGTGAATGTAGCCTCAGATCCATGAACAAACCACATGTGATGTTTTTGTCTACTTGGAAGCTACAGACTTTGGGCGATTGTATGTGGTCATAGTGTTAGGCATCTGCACGGGTCGGCCCTTCCCGGGCCGTAACTTGCATAATCGATCACGGGTTATGATAAAAATTATTTGTACCAGAACCTGTAAAAGTAGAGCCCGTGCGCATACCTGCATAGCCTACTTTCTATGTGCCTTCGTGCTCCATTCTATGGAAGTATGGCTAGGCCTTTGTAACATAACTGTCGGGGCACGTCAACTTCTTGTAAGAGGCTGCCTAGCGAAAGTGAGTATAAGTCACATATTATTTACCACAATGATCTTCTGGAGTTCATATTTCTAATTTTCAGGTATTATGCGTCACTCAGGTATCTTGTTCTATCAAGGAAATCCTCTTTTAGCGTCTTTCGCTATTCAGGTCCTGAGCTACCGTTTGTTTATGTTGTCTTTTACGGAATGTCTTGTGTTTTAGTGAAAGAATGGAGTTTCATATGGGGTGGAATGGGGCGGAATGGGGTTTTACTCTCTTGTTTTTTATTCGCGGTCGGAGTTACTGATCCGTCAGTATGATCCGAAATATCGCAATGATCTCGATTTTCCCGATCGTTTCTCAAAAAGTTGAAATTTTGACTATTAAGACCGCGCCTATCGATAATCCGTCCCCTATTTTGAAATAGGATGACGGATTATCGAGAGGCACGGGTCTTAATTTATCGAGAGTCGACTGTATCTAACAATTAGGTGTGTGAATTATCTCTTGTGCAGGTCATAATGACAGTAACTACCGGCTTTGGACCGTAGTAAACAAACGGTAGCTCAGAACCTGAATGGCGAAAGGCGCTAAAAGAAGATTTCCTTGATATAACAAGATAAATATAAATCAGCGTAAAAATTATCGAAAAAAAATGAATGGGGAACTAACCACATTTTTACAAAAAAACTTGATCCCGTGAACGACCAGAGAAAGAAAGTAGCACCGCAGAGCAGCCACATCAGATCTCGCATAATCAGCATCAGCGCCCTTGCCACAACCTAAACAGGAGGGACAAAAAAGGGCAAAGCGGCTAAAAAACTTACCTAATGAGGTTCCAGGCAACAACTTGGATTCTTCTTTTGATAATCTGAAACAAAAAAGACATAAATATAGATATGGCCACTATAATTCAACTAGTTATACACAAAAACCAAATAGGCGACCACAAAGTAACGGCGGGTCAGCAGACCCGACCGAAAATTTAATTGAGAAGTCAAAAATGATTGCCGAAAATAGTTGTTTGCGTTTGAAAAATATTTTGCGCAATTTTGTGACAATTATTTTCATTTTTTTATGTCGCCGGGAGTTCCTTTAAAAAGTCGAAAATTATTGTTTTGCTTAAACTTTTTAAATATATGTCACCTGATTTACCCTCAATAGTTCTGAAAAACAAACAATTTTAGATATTTTTGTTATCTTTTTGAAAATTTTTTTGATAAAAATAAAAATAAAGGGTGCTACTTTTTTCTAGTACAAAATGCTTAATTCTAGTACCAAAATTTTTATTTCTCTGAACTTTTCTCTTTTTCTCTTCACTTTGTAAGTACACTTTTGAAATTTTTTCAACTATCGTGCAGCCCTGAATCTCAGCTATTCAACAAGATATATTTCTTCAGTAAAAGTTTAAAAAATTTGGAGATTTAGGGGTCTGAATAGAGGAACTTGGTCGAAAAAGTTACTTCATAAAAAGCTCAAAATCTTCAAATCTTTGAAATATTTTACAGAAAATCGAAGTCTAGTTAGAAAGCTGATATTCAGAGCCACACGTTATTGTGTCAAGGAAAAAATAACTAACTTTACAAAGAGTTTTTCTATGCATGTTAATTTCAGTACTAGAAAAAAGTATTTTGGTACTAGATTTAAGTATTACCCAAAATAAAGTGGAAAAAATATATGCCAAGAAGACGATTTTGAATCAGATGGGGTCGGCCTAGTAAGAAATTAATGGTACACATAACTTTTTTTGAAGAAAATTATTTAATATCTTATTTTTTTTTGAATTGATCAACAAAATCTGCTTTTTCTGCTTCTTTGCAACACGCTCCGCGCCTCCAGGAATCCTGAATGTGACTTTGGCGTGCTTCGATGAAATGTTTTAGAGCGTGCACAGAGTCTGATATTTGTGCTGTTTCAGAGCACAAATTTCGAACTCTTAGTGTGCTCAACACTCTTGAGAATAAGGGATTACTGCCTTGAATGGGGTTCGAACCCCAGTTAGGTTAATTTATGGTCGTTTGGGACCAGTGTTTTCAAAAGTCAAGGTCAAGTTCAAGGTAAAGGTCAAGGTAAAACTTGACTTTAAAACTTCAAGGTCGTTTTTCTTGATTTTTAGTAAGGAAAATGGGTCTGAATTTTTTTCCTATACCCTAAAGTCAAGATTTTGCGCTGAACAAAAAGTACTTTTCAGAATAACGATATAATTTTTGCACGATGAGATATAGCCTAAAGTCAAGGTAAAATCACCTTGATTTTACCTTGACCTTGACTTTCGCTAAATCAAGGTGATTTTACCTTGACTTTAGGCTATATCTCATCGTGCAAAAATTATATCGTTATTCTGAAAAGTACGTTTTGTTCAGCGCAAAAATCTTGACTTTAAGGGCTAGGAAAAAAAATTCAGACCCATTTTCCTTACTAAAAATCGAGAAAAAACGACCTTGAAGTTTTAAAGTCAAGTTTTTACCTTGACTTGAACTTGACCTTGACTTTTGAAAACACTGTTTGGGACACATATCGGCAAGAATGGGTTATAGGGAATTCAAGTAGTATTTCGATGCTTTCAAGAACCAGAGCACTTAATAAATTTAGTGTTTCAAGTCTGAATAATTTGTTAATTACCTTGCATCTTGACAAGTTCCTCTATTGCCTTTGTTACCTCTATTTTAGGGCTTATGTGATCATTGTTGGCAAATGATTGTACGGCTGAGCACAGAGTTCCTCTTTTTGCATTCTCTATTACTGCCACATTTTCCATCTAGTTCTGCAATATTTTCGTACTAAAGATCATGGTTCGCAAAACAGCAAATTTGCTGAAACGCAGCAAAAATAATTGGCGTTGTGGTGTTTATTGAAAACAGCAAAAATTGCAGTTTTCAATGCAGCAAAAATTTTGCTAAATTTCAGCAAAGTTTTGCTGCATTTCAGCAAAATTTTGCTGCATTTTTCGCCCCCTACATATTACGCATCTTTCATTTTTTCAAACTATATTTTTTGGGGGTTTTTCCTATCTGGAGTCAAAAAATGTATGAACCACCAGTATAAGAGCAATACCTAGGCTTCATGCAGCCCGTAGAAGTTACTCTTAAAGTGGAGGGAGGGATTTTCATATAAGCATTGGCTAGGTCACAGGTTCAAATCCACCTGGATGCATGACCAATTTTTCACTCCATTTTTCATATTTTATTTTTAAGCTTGGTATGAAATATTTACTTATTCTCATGGCTGTCCGAAAAGACTATCATCGCACGGTAACACAATTATAACAGCTGAGTTGAAGGCTGAAGCTTACCTGAACCACCTCATTTTGGATTTTTCCTTAATTGATATTAGTAAAATATGTCCTTCCATAGTAATCCCGGTGCTGCTGACACCAAAAATACTTCTTAGGGATCTCCTCAGAGGGGGTGAATCCAACCTTATGTTGTAGAAGGGAATAAGAGAAGTAGGTTTATTTAGCTAAATGGGAGCAAAACAAAATACAGCTAGCTCGTAAGAACAC